>JAHPZR010037581.1:20000-40745 GCA_019787425.1 Platygyra sinensis
TGAAAGTGTAGCTATATAACACAACACTTATTATATGGCTAGTGGGCAAGATGAACCGTTTCCTGCGCTGTGATTTGCTACCCAAGCGAGCAAGATGGATCGAGCTCGGGTGGAATTTTATACAGATTCCTACGTTAGGCACTAGAACCGAACAAAATCACGACACGGCCACTTCTCACAAACGAATTAAATCTATCGAACATGTATCACCAAGAGGACAACTCTGTTGGGCAAAACTATCTCACCAGTTTTGTTCGCTAAGGATCTCGGGGTATATGTTGATCAATATCTTAACTATGATGTGCATACTACTAAAACAGCCTCTAGTTGCATGAACCAGTTAGTACAGATAAGAAGAATTAAACACCTCTTAGATAAGGAAACACTTTTATTACTTATAAATAGCTTTGTTCAGTTAGTAAATTATTTTATTGTTCCTCAGTGTGGGGGAACACATCTAAGCGTAATCTACACAAACTACAGTTGGTACAAAATTTTGCTGCCAGAGTTGTATTAGGTTTAAGGAAGTTTGACCATATCTCTCAGGGGCGGAGATCTCTTAGATGGTTAGATGTTACAGAAAAGATCCTATTTAATGATTTAGTTTTAGCATATAAATGTGTAAATGGTTTAGCTCCAGACTATTTACGTAAATATTTTGTTAAGCGTTCAGTAGTTCACAAGAAGAACACAAGGGGATGTAAAAATCTTGTGACCCCCCGATGTAGATTGTCGATGGGACAAAGGGCATTTTATTTTCGCGCCCCACGGGAATGGAATGGACTTCCTGACAACATTAAGAATACTAAAGAAATTGATATTTTTAAGCGGAAACTTTTTAATAATATGTTCTATACGAAGTAAATTTGGATATATTTTGAATAATTTAAATACATTTTGATTTAATTAAATTACTGTTAATAAGTTAGTTAGTTAGTTAGTTAGTTAGTTAGTTAGTTAGTTAGTTAACATTGTGACTGAAAAGCTTGTTGAATGTTGAAGGGAGTCCCAATAAAGTATGTATGTATGTATGTATGTATGTATGTATGTATGTATGTTAACACATTTGAAGACAAGAAACACAATTGGGCTTCGGCCTTTTTTCTGATCGGCTTATTCAACGTAAGTCTCCTTCGCAATTCTTTTTTTCGGAGCGTTGCGTGACATCCTAAAAAACGGTTGCGAAGGAACTAAGGTCCACACGTAAGCCGCAACTGTTTCTCCCCAGATTCAAAAATTTCCCAGTCCACGCGTAGCGTATTCAAATCGAATTCGCCTGTCCACGCGCATCCGATCGCATCCGGATTCACTCAATTACCCAGAGCTCCTCTCATAAAATGCGTTCAGAGCATGCGCCATAAAGCGGCAAATCTGTTGCATTCTCTTCCGCAGAGGCCGCGCTCCTTTTGGTTTCTTTCTGCTGGTCAAAAGGAGCGCGGCCTCTGGGGACGAGAATGGCTCTGTTGTATTGGTTTACTGTTCGGTAAGAGACTGAACACGAATTTGCTACGTCATCGGATTCCAAAATATCCGGATTCTGGATTCACCCGTCCACACATCATAGCATTCGTTGACGATTTATTTTTTTCCACTCAGGAGAGCGGATTTAAAAATTTCCGGGTTCGCTGTTGAGTCCGCCGTATCCGGAAAGAAAACGTTGCGAATTCCAAAAATATCTAGATACCTGTGGACCAACCTCGTTCCCAGGGTCCTCTCTCTACTTCGAGAAAGTACCCTGGTTATGGCTGGTCACGTGTCTAAGTATGCCAACCCAAGCCGCACAGAGGGTGGGTCCTGAACTTAAGGTGGCTGAAAACAGTTTCCAGTACTTTCCAAGACTCACAGTTTGATGGGTCATTACAACCACTCTATTACCGGTTGATGCCAAAGTCATGGTATCAACAAACTACCCAATCATCGTGGAACAAGTTGCGTTATTTGTGTGGCACAATAGGTTACCATAGCAACAATATGACCTGCTAAAAACACCCTTAATCTTAGCTTTAAGCGCTTATAACTCAAAAACGAGCTCGGTGACCCCCATTTTTTATTATTGAATTGTAATCAACATGATAAGATGCAACTTTTTGCAAAGTTAAAAAAAATTCTACGAAGGGGGTTCAGAGCCACCTTAAATTTTCGAAAATTTAAGGTGGCTCTGAACCCCTTTCGTAGAATTTTTTTAAACTCGGTACAAAGTTGCATCTTATCATGCTAATTACAATTCGATAATAAAAAATGGGGTCACCGAGCTCGTTTTTGAGTTATAAGCGCTTAAAGCTGAAATCAAGGGTGTTTTTAGCAGGTTATACTGTTGCTATGGTGACCTATTGTGTCACGAAAATAATACCAACGTGTTCACCGACGATTGGGCAGTTTTTAGACACGATGATTGTAGCATCAACTGATAAAGAGTGGTAATAATGGCCCATCAAAATCTACGTCTTGGAAAGTGCGGGAAACTGTTTTGAGCCACCTTAATACCACGTGTTTGACTCTAAACGAATGCTCGGCTAAAAGGCTCCACATTTGGCTCAATTTTTCCCATCGACAGTCGGACGATCTTTGGAGTTTTTGGCGGTGAAAAAATTTGCAAAGAACCTGGAACTGAAAACCACAACAGTAAATGGACCGCGCGGTGAATTTAATTTTATTTTTCATTCGGCGAAATCACAACGTATGTATTTACTCATTCGTTTAGAGTCAAACACGTGGTATTAAGGTGGCTCAAAACAGTTTCCCGCACTTTCCAAGACGTAGATTTTGATGGGCCATTATTACCACTCTTTATCAGTTGATGCTACAATCATCGTGTCTAAAAACTGCCCAATCGTCGGTGAACACGTTGGTATTATTTTCGTGACACAATAGGTCACCATAGCAACAGTATACCTGCTAAAAACACCCTTGATTTCAGCTTTAAGCGCTTATAACTCAAAAACGAGCTCGGTGACCCCCATTTTTTATTATCGAATTGTAATTAGCATGATAAGATGCAACTTTGTACCGAGTTTAAAAAAATTCTACGAAAGGGGTTCAGAGCCACCTTAAATTTTCGAAAATTTAAGGTGGCTCTGAACCCCCTTCGTAGAATTTTTTTTAACTTTGCAAAAAGTTGCATCTTATCATGTTGATTACAATTCAATAATAAAAAATGGGGGTCACCGAGCTCGTTTTTGAGTTATAAGCGCTTAAAGCTAAGATTAAGGGTGTTTTTAGCAGGTCATATTGTTGCTATGGTAACCTATTGTGCCACACAAATAACGCAACTTGTTCCACGATGATTGGGTAGTTTGTTGATACCATGACTTTGGCATCAACCGGTAATAGAGTGGTTGTAATGACCCATCAAACTGTGAGTCTTGGAAAGTACTGGAAACTGTTTTCAGCCACCTTAAGTTCAGGACCCACCCTCTGTGCGGCTTGGGTTGGCATACTTAGACACGTGACCAGCCATAACCAGGGTACTTTCTCGAAGTAGAGAGAGGACCCTGGGAACGAGGTTGGTCCACAGGTATCTAGATATTTTTGGAATTCGCAACGTTTTCTTCCGGATACGGCGGACTCAACAGCGACCCGGAAATTTTTAAATCCGCTCTCCTGAGTGGAAAAAAATAAATCGTCAACGAATGCTATGATGTGTGGACGGGTGAATCCAGAATCCGGATATTTTGGAATCCGATGACGTAGCAAATTCGTGTTCAGTCTCTTACCGAACAGTAAACCAATACAACAGAGCCATTCTCGTCCCCAGAGGCCGCGCTCCTTTTGACCAGCAGAAAGAAACCAAAAGGAGCGCGGCCTCTGCGGAAGAGAATGCAACAGATTTGCCGCTTTATGGCGCATGCTCTGAACGCATTTTATGAGAGGAGCTCTGGGTAATTGAGTGAATCCGGATGCGATCGGATGCGCGTGGACAGGCGAATTCGATTTGAATACGCTACGCGTGGACTGGGAAATTTTTGAATCTGGGGAGAAACAGTTGCGGCTTACGTGTGGACCTTAGTTCCTTCGCAACCGTTTTTTAGGATGTCACGCAACGCTCCGAAAAAAAGAATTGCGAAGGAGACTTACGTTGAATAAGCCGATCAGAAAAAAGGCCGAAGCCCAATTGTGTTTCTTGTCTTCAAATGTGTTAACATACATACATACATACATACATACATACATACATACATACTTTATTGGGACTCCCTTCAACATTCAACAAGCTTTTCAGTCACAATGTTAACTAACTAACTAACTAACTAACTAACTAACTAACTAACTAACTTATTAACAGTAATTTAATTAAATCAAAATGTATTTAAATTATTCAAAATATATCCAAATTTACTTCGTATAGAACATATTATTAAAAAGTTTCCGCTTAAAAATATCAATTTCTTTAGTATTCTTAATGTTGTCAGGAAGTCCATTCCATTCCCGTGGGGCGCGAAAATAAAATGCCCTTTGTCCCATCGACAATCTACATCGGGGGGTCACAAGATTTTTACATCCCCTTGTGTTCTTCTTGTGAACTACTGAACGCTTAACAAAATATTTACGTAAATAGTCTGGAGCTAAACCATTTACACATTTATATGCTAAAACTAAATCATTAAATAGGATCTTTTCTGTAACATCTAACCATCTAAGAGATCTCCGCCCCTGAGAGATATGGTCAAACTTCCTTAAACCTAATACAACTCTGGCAGCAAAATTTTGTACCAACTGTAGTTTGTGTAGATTACGCTTAGATGTGTTCCCCCACACTGAGGAACAATAAAATAATTTACTAACTGAACAAAGCTATTTATAAGTAATAAAAGTGTTTCCTTATCTAAGAGGTGTTTAATTCTTCTTATCTGTACTAACTGGTTCATGCAACTAGAGGCTGTTTTAGTAGTATGCACATCATAGTTAAGATATTGATCAACATATACCCCGAGATCCTTAGCGAACAAAACTGGTGAGATAGTTTTGCCCAACAGAGTTGTCCTCTTGGTGATACATGTTCGATAGATTTAATTCGTTTGTGAGAAGTGGCCGTGTCGTGATTTTGTTCGGTTCTAGTGCCTAACGTAGGAATCTGTATAAAATTCCACCCGAGCTCGATCCATCTTGCTCGCTTGGGTAGCAAATCACAGCGCAGGAAACGGTTCATCTTGCCCACTAGCCATATAATAAGTGTTGTGTTATATAGCTACACTTTCACTCAACAAAATGAGCACTGTGATTGGTTGATTCTTGGTCACGTGCCCCTGATCAAATTCAAATGTATCCCGACCGGGATACAATTGCGCAGTTGTTGCCCTCACGAAGTCTTTGTTTGTTTGTTTTTGCTATATGAAAGTCTAAATATATAACAAAACACTTAATGTATGGTCCCTCGGGAAACTAGTTAGTTTTGTTTTCCCTCGAGTCCTGATGTTTCCCTTGACTTCGTCTCGGGAAACATCAGGACTCTCGGGAAAACAAAACTAACTGTTTCCCTCGGGACCATACATTAAGTGTATATTATTTAATACTAAAATCAGGCGCGCGAAGTGTGAAGACAATGAAGGCTTGAAATTCTATTAAAGAAGAAAATATGGCCAAGAATAATCCTCATGCTGGAAGATGACCGCAGAAAACACTTGGTAGTTTATAAAATGACATGTTACAGCATGTTATCATTTATTAGACGAAAACAACAGTCTTTACTCTCAATCTGCATCTTGTACCTAGTCTGCAGTCTGAATTTTTTACCTAGTCTGTATTTTGCACCCGGTCTGCAGTCTGCTGATATGCTGATATGCTGTTTGTCTCATTTCAAACGATTTCTGTATTTTTTTCAAAGTTAAGTGTATACGTAACATTGTATCAATTGTTTTAATAGATGTCTGTGATAGCCACAGCCCATGCAACTGATGAAGAGTTGCGTGCATTGGGACTCAGTAAAAGGGGTGACCTCATACGTCTTCGGAGGTTTTGTGAAGAAAAAGTTCAGGAGTCAGAAAATAAGGAGAGGTTGAATGAAAAGAAGGATCTCCTGGAAAAGATTTTGGAGAAAAACAAATCAAAGAGAAGATTGGAAACTGTCAGTAGTTTGGCACACAAGAGAAGTAGAAGAAAAGCTCCAGAGGGTAGTGGTACAAAAAGAGTCCGACTTGGGTGGCTGCATTACAGTGACAAACAGAAGAGGTACGTGGCTGTCAGACAAAGCAAAGGTGGCGGTACCAGAGATATTTCTCTGTCAATCGATGCAACAGCTGACAGCATCATTGAAACCGGAAAAGAATTGTTCTTCCCTGGTGGTATAAGTTCATTTGGCAGTATAGACATGATGGAATTTACATTGGCCAACTACAAAGAGGAGACTGTTTCCAATGTGATTGTTGGTGGTTCAGTTTTACCCTTTACTTTACAAAGGTATCTGAATGCCACAAAACTCCCCAGAGCAAGGCTGCATTTAGCATCAAAACTGAAGCAGTGTGAGTCTGAAGAAGATGGTGATGACAGTCTACTTCAGCCAATGTTAGATTTCACAAACACCACGAGGCATCACCCTGAAGAAGACCCCACCTTTCCAGAATGCCCTTTGGTTGACCATGACCAAGCCTCTGATGAAAGCAAGGATGTCATTTTACTTCCGTCAGAGACCAGCCTGAAAGCCAACAGAGACCTTATAGCTGAACAGGACAAGGAGTATCAAGATAGTTTACTGGCAGATCAGAAGAAAGAAGAGGAGAGAAGAGAAAAATTGCTGTCAGAAATTCATGATGCGGAGCAGCAGGAACAGTTGCGACAGGCAAGAGTTCATAGAGTGCCAGATGAGCCAAAGGGTGGTAGCATGGTGCTTATACAAGTAAGACATGTAACACTAGCCGTTATAAAGCGTAACTTCAGTTCAGATGACAAAATGTTGTCCGTCTATGATTGGGTTGTCTTCCTGAGTCTTCTTCCACCATATTCTGAGCTTTCGGATTTCAAAGGTCAAGTTCTTAGGCCCGGACAATCCGTTGTAGAAGGTGATAAGTAATGTTTAAAAAACGAGCAGGAGTGTTTTTAGACCCGATAAAACACGTGCTTCGAGTTTTTTGAACGGCTTCAAAAACATTCCACGAAGAGCGTGTCCCTCTGGACTCAAAACAATGGTTCAAATTGTGAGAGGTGAATATTAGCATACGAGAAAAACATTTTAGGTATAGATTAGTATGCAAGAAAATCAAATTTCACACGTGTTTTGAACTTTTCCTCTACCAACCGAAGAGGACATGAAGTCCTGTTCCAGAGCTTTTCGGAAGCCTAAAAATGCCGAGAAAGAGAGGAATTTAATCCCAAAGTCAATACGTGCAGTGACGAAATGGTCAATGAAAATGTTCTGGAATGGCAGAATGGTAGGAAAAACAAAAATCCAGCAATCGAGCCTTGCGCCTTCACAACTGTCTAAAGTCTAAAGTGCAACGCTTGGAGACTTATATGGCCACTGAATATGATGGCTGAATCACTGAACTTTTGGCTGATAAAATTTGTCGAAGAACTGTGCAAAGAGAATGGTGAAAGGTAAATTTACTGTGTGTAAAATTAGCTGAAACAACATTAAATATGCACCGACCATTTGTTGTGTCAGTTGCGTGTTGATAATTAATTAATATTCATACGTCACGTGCAGTGTCTTTATATCTGGTAAAACACCGCATACTAATAAGGATGAGATTTATCTATATAAAGTCACTGCACGTGATGTATTATCAACAACTTGATAAGTCAATGGGCTTATGAATTATTAATAAGTTTTTGAAATCCACTTTAAACATGTCAGCAAGTGAATCTACTCCAAGCTTGGATGATGATGACATTGATTTTAAAGGCTTTGGTACTACACAGGAAAACAATGATGACACACTTCCATTACTTGATTTGCTGCCACCGGTGGAAAGTGCTTCCCCAGAGCAACTGCTGTCTGATGAGTTGATACCGTAAGTATAAATAAACAGTTGAGTCTTAACATCTATACTTTGATTGAACAAATTTCCGTGTTATGTTAATTTAACCCTTCATCCCTTCATGAGGCAGAAAGCATGTCATTCCAAATCCGTGAATACTAATAGACCTCTTTAGCTTGGGCGGTTTGTTTTCCCATTGTAAAACACGTGGTATTCTCTGGAGAATTTTTCTTTTGTCCATCTTAAAATTATTCATTCATATACACGCGACTATTTAAAAATTTGAAAGCAAGAATTCTCAAGAGTATCATCACGTGGTCTACATTGGGAAAACAAACCGCCCAAGCTAAAGAGGTCTATTGTGAATGCCTGTGTGACGCATAATATGAAAGCTTGTTATTATTATATTTCAAACATCAATTAAACTCTTAGTACGTTAATTAATTAATGGTGTGCACCTGTTTAGCAAGATCGTTTCATAGCCATGCATAAACCTATGCGGTTTAAAGGCATTCAAAGAAACTATATTCTTATGAGTACTGCTTTCTGTCTTGCTAGTTATTCAAGCGTAACTTTTGCCGGTTACTTCAATCTGTTTTAGCCCAGTTACTTGGGAAAGCAGTGCTCCTAACAATAGTAATTGGAAATTTTATCTAAACTTGAGCATCCCATGAACAAAATAAAACACGTTTCTTGCATCTAAACGTTAGCCTGGGTAGCAAACGTTCCCTTAAAAGCGCAGCGAGGCAAGGGTCAATTCTATGCTCTCGCTACAATTTACACGCGGCTATTTTAAACAAGGCTAGAAAGATCGGTCAACGGGATAATCTCATTAATTTTTAAAGAAAACAATTTTCTGGCCAAAACAAACTTGTGGCACATTTGTTGATGCGTATGTACTCTTGAATGCCTTCCATGAGAATGATTTTGTTAATAAAGCAAGTTACCTATTAAACTCAGTTACACAAACTTTTCTTTTGGTAGAGAGGCGTGTGGTTCTGGAGATAGGTTTTCTGTAAGTACGTGCACTTTGAAAAATAGGTCATGCCATGTGGAGTTCTGAAAGCAGCATGAAGACTTCATGAAAAGTAATAGAACAAGAGTATTTTTCTCACACAACCGCTGATTTTTTTTATTTCATTTGTTTATTGGTCACCCTTCTGCTAGTAGGTGTCAAAAAAGCGTCCGGTATGCTAAAATTCTTGTTTGGTTGTTGCTTTAGGGTCCTGGGATGCAGTACCGACAAGTGCATCTACCGCTCTTGCTGGAATCGCAAGGATTGTCTAGAGATTTTATGGTAAGAGCCCTATTTTGGATAATGTATCACTTTTGTGACACTCACTTCCATGACCTGCTGCCCCAAACAGACATTTTTTGTCTACGACATACAGCGAACGCAGTCTGACAATTTCAAAGCGAAGGTCTACATGTATAGTGGTACTTAGAGTTGTACTTATGAGCAATTTTGATTATTAGTCTTTTGGAGTAAAACTACTTAGTTGTGAATTTTCAAAACTGAACTTCAGTCCCGGGACTTCAGTATACTATCATTTGTTCAAGCACATATTACTGAATATCCATCTATGCAAAAGTGGTTTTAACTGGTACTTTATCTTTGCATGTGCATCTTTAATAGGTTGAGGAAGTAAATCAGGAGCTGGATGCCCAGACTGATCATTCAGAGGCACCTGGTATCAATAACTCTCTTTTCTGCCATAAACTCATAATTCATTCAAAAACATTATTCATGGCTGGCTCGTGCTGTCTCATCAGCAGACAAGCATTTCTGGTAAACAACCAGACAACTTTTTATATTCTCAAATGTACACCAAACCAAATAGACGATGGCTAGTTGTAGGAAAATAATGCACACCTGCGGCTGTGGTAAAAACTGGTGGTGCGTGCATAAGCTCTAGGCGAGAACATTTGATAGTTGTTTCTTATTACCTCAAAAGTGCACCTTTTTCTATTGGGTGGAAATCTATTTTCTCTATTCGTTTGGAATGTTGCATACATGTATGTTTCATTGATTACCACAATCAAGGACAATGCTCAGTAGCCTATCCGTTACAAGTAGCCTGTCTTGTTTTTGTTGTACCAGCAAAACTACTATCTATATCAATACTGCAATACTTTAATGCAGACTCGTGTTCCCTTTTTTTCCTTCTGCAATATGTCGAATTGTAAATGTCCATCGTTCCCTGATCAAAGAAGACCTAATAAAGGTATTTGCTGACACAACTGTACTGCAACAAGAGCTTGACTGGAGAGTCATTGACAACCATGGTAGACAAGAGGAGGGTGTTGGATCTGGTGTCCAACGAGATATTCTTGCCACATTTTGGCAAGGAATCTTTGCATCCCTTACTATAGGTGACGTTGAGAAGGTGCCATGTATAAGACACGATCACCAGAAGACTAAGTGGGAAGCCATTTGCCGTGTCTTGGTGTATGGCTATCGCTTTGCTGGATATGTACCAATTTGCTTATCACCAGTTTTCCTGGGCTCCTGCATTTATGGGGAAGAGTCTATCGGCAAGGAAGACCTCCTTACCTCATTCATGTATTATGTTACAACTGATGACAGGGAAGTGTTGACAAAGTGCTTATCAGGTGACTTGGACTGCCAGGATGATGACCTCCTAGAACTGCTATCCAGTTACAAATGTTTCAAGCTGCCTAACAAAGATCATATCAAGGTCTACTTATGGAGTTGGCACATCACGAGATAATCCAAAAGCCAAGATATGTAGCACAGTGCTGGTCCCCAATTATTAATTCTTTAAAGTCAGACCTACATTTTTGTAGTGTCAAGAGCATCAAGGAACTCTTTTTGGATTTGAGCCCAAACGCCAAGAAGGTTATTAAGGCACTTCAACTCAAGGCGAATAACGAATCAGAAAAGCAAAGCTTTGAGTTCCTGAAGCAGTTCATCAAGTCCCTAGATCGTTCCTCCCTGAAGGGCTTTCTTAAATTTGTTACCGGAAGTGATGTCCTACTGAAAGATCAGAAGATATCTGTTGCTTTCTACCTTGTCGATGGATTAGCAAGGAGACCAATCGCACACACGTGTGGCCCTTTGCTTGAAGTACCTTGCACCTACCAGTCATACAATGAGCTGGCAGAAGCCTGAGTTCACCAATATCATGAGAGAAAAGGAGGGATGGACCTTTAACATTGTCTGAACAGTTGCTAATGTAGTCTGCCTCAAAAACTCTTTGTTCAAAGAAAGTTCCCAAGATATGCATGTTGATTACTTCGGCATGGATATATTTCCCCATTCACACTAATGTACAGTAGTTACCAACAGTAGCAAATCTCAACATCTGAAGCCCTTCAAGAGTAAGCACATCATCAGCCCTACCCCCTTAGCCCTTATGTATTACCCAATAGTAACATTGGGATTAAACATTCTTGAAATTGCATCTCAAGTACCATTCCCTTGTACCATTATCAATCACTACAAAATTAATGAAGAGAATAGAATGTTTTATCCTGGCACAATGCCTCTCCTTGGCATTGTACCAGATCAAGACCAGGAAGCCAATGTATTCAACAGTCTACCTGCCAAGACAAGGAACTGTAGAGACTATGTACAGTTTTCTTGTAATACCAGAAATTACCTAGCACAAGAGAATATGTTGTATAACTCATAATTACATATATGCATATTTAATTTTATATAGAAGTATAACTCACAGTTATGTGAATATATATATTTTTAGTGATGGTTTTAAACTATTGATATTTTTAGTTTGAAAATTTTGATATTAGGTAATTTGGGTAGTTGTTAGTATGTACTTGTGATTTCATTTTTAATTATGTAGCCAGGTAAACACATTTTATAGCTTAATAATTTAGTTAGATAGTTATTAGTAGTCCAAGTGCCACACCGTGGAAGTACTACTAATAAAGGCACTGTTCTTATTAATATCATTACTATTACTATTGCTATTGCTATTGCTCTGATTACTATTACTATTACTGTTACTGTTGCTTTTACTTTTACTGTTACTGTAACTGTTACTGTTATTGTTACTGTTACTGTTACTGTTAATGTTACTGTTACTGTTACTGTTACTGTTACTTTTACTGTTACTGTTACTATTACTATTACAGTAACTATTACTATTACTATTATCATTACTATTGCTATTGCTATTGCTATTGCTATTGCTATTGCTATTGCTATAGCTATAGCTATAACTATAACTATAACTATCACTATCACTATTGTTATTGCCATTATCCTTGTCGTTACTATTGTTGTTGTTATTGTTATCATTATTTTATAGTGTTAGTTGATTATTGTTTAAAGATTTGATTCACTTAATTTTTAATCATTGTTAAGGCAATTTCAAATTAATAGAGATCTCTTCTGGGAGTAATTTTTTTTCAGTGCACTAATAATTATTATTCAACATTCTGGTAATGCTTTAGCTTTTTGCCCATCTCCTATTTCTTGCAAAAAGCTAGGTGGACTGGTTGTTACCACAAAAAGAAATGGTTCAATTGTGTCCGGTTCTCAGGCGTACAGTGTGTTGCAATTATTTGGATTCTTGGTTACAGTTTAATCCATTTATCAGCAGCTTTTGTCTTTTGTGGCAGATGTGGCCCAAGTAATGAAACGCTGGATAACTTTATCCAGTGGATAAGTCACTATTCAAAGTGAACAGACTGCAAATTATAATAGTTGCTAAAAGGTATCTACGGGTTGTAACTGTATGGTCAGATAAGGAAAGATTGCTGTATTACAACATCTCACTAGCAAATATAGATCACAATCTGCTTAGCCAAGCACAGGAAAAATACGAAAACTTTGACAACTTTATTCACTAGCAGTGCATTTTAAAAACTGGTTATTGACTTGTCCACCAGAGAATGTTATCCAGGCTCTGGTGTTCAAAGCCTGCTTTACAGTAACAGTGTATGGACATATTACAGAAAAACAATTCAAACTGATTACTTCTGTGTGTGGAAAGTCAATGAAGCATCGGTGCTATGTTGGCCTGTAGCTAGTAATTGAAGGCTTCGGTGAAAAAAGGGCGTTAGGTTTTTTACTCAAAAATGAACTTTATCAAAAACGCTCTAAATTTCGCATGCAGTTTTGTTTAGGTGCGTTAGACAATGTTCTGCGTGTTTTTTCGCTGAAGTTTGTTTTGTTTTCGAGATATTACGTATGCAAAAAACCCTGTATTTGTTGTCACGTCAGCACGTGACCGCAAAGACGGTAATTTCACTTAAAATCCAGCAAAATATTGATCTTTTGCAACGTGTACCTTAAAAATGATGATGTCAGGCTAAAACCGTTAAAACTTTTATTTCACGTTAACGTGCGACCGAAAGAGACGTTGATTTCACTCAAATTACAGCCAATGTTAATTTCATGCAGTGCGCAGCTAGACAATGTTGATATCAAGTCATTTACAAAGACTTAAGGGATTTCACATTATCACGCCACCTCAAGGACTTAAACCCTTAGGGTTAAGAGTTCCCAGTTTTATTAGACTTAGGGTTGGGGTTATCGCTTGAAACTAGGGTTACGGAACAAGGTTAGGCTTAGAGTTAAAGTTTCGGGTTACCGCTTGAAACTAGGCTTACGGAACAAGGTTAGGCTTAGAGTTAACGTTTAGTGTTATCGCTTGAAACTAGGGTTAGCGTTGAAGGGTGAGGGTTAGTGCTAGCGCTTCGTTGTTAGTTTAGAGTTAAGGTCAGGACGCGTTAGGGTTAGCGCAGTGTTAGGCCAAGGAAAACAATCAAGATGTAACCTTAAAATATGTTGGTTTCAGGTTTTTAAAACCGTTAAAATTGCGATTTCACGTTATCACGCCACCGCAAAGACGTTAATTTCACTCAAATTACAGCCAAATGTTAACTTTTTTCACGTTAAGGCATGACGGCAAGGATGTTGATTTCACTTCAAAACGAGCAAGCTGTTCATTTCACCCAGCACGTAAACTCAAAACGGCGATTTCGGGCTTAATTAAATAGGTTAAAACGTTGATTTCACTTTAAAGTGTCGCAGCAAGGATCTCTATTTCATTTTAACTGCCTGCAACGTATAAGCTTAAAAATGTAGGGCTGACAGATTAACAGATTAACCCTTCTGTGCAACGTACAGGTCTACTTACATCTGCATGGCCCCTGATCCCAGAAGTTTAAAACACTACAAATCATGCCGATTTGAAGTAAAATCAACGCAACCTGGATCACAGATCTATGTTTCAATCGATCGCTTCTTGTTGGCCATTATCATGTTGGAATAAAAAAGGAAAAAAACACGCTCTGTATTTAGTTAAATATTATTGTGATTTAAGGAGTCTTGTCTTGCCTTGTCTTGACTTAACTTGTCTTGTCTTGGCTTGTCTTGCCGAACGTGATCGAAATGCATGCCGGGAAGGTTCTGTTACACCTCGTGCGCGGGTAAACATGGAGGATGATGCAAGAAAAATTTTATAAGTCTAAAAGCAGTTCTCATTTTCCGAATAGGTAGGTAAAGCCGTTAGGGTCCAAACTGACCCACACTGTCGGAACTTATCCTAACTACAATTTCTGAAAGTTATAGAATTACCCCCGGGAACAAACAGATATTCTGTACTTGCTAAGACATGGAACATGTTCAGTAGTTGTTTCTAAAATACATAATTGTATAACATGTCAGATAATTCATCATTCTTTCAATTTCTTGTCCACTCATCCACCCTGCATGTAATTTTAATATTTGTGTTTTGAAAACTGTCTAAATGCACACACTCATTTCTGAACGTTTCAGATTTTTTTTTAGAATGAAAATTACTTTCCGAAGAGCTAATATTGAAGGAAAATGCATCCCACCTCAGAAATGATGTCAAAATGCTGGAAATGGCACTTGAGAGAACCTAAATTTACAAAATTTCATGGGGGGGCATGCCCCCAGACCTAGAGGCTCGCGCCTTCGGCGCACGTGTTAGCGCCTCTGGCGCTAAAAAATACCTCCCAAAACATAAAAGAACCCCCCTCAACAGAATCCACCCTACGGGCCTGGTTCGTGGTTTAATATAGAGAATCTATGAGAGTTATGAATAAAGCTCTGAAAATTGCACATGTAAATCACATCTCGGCCTGAATATCCCAATAAAGTTAATTGAAACCACAATCGCTCATATATGGTGTTTTTTCGCCTTCCTGGGCCGTCTAAAGTGTCTTACAGCGAAATTACTTTTGGCCGGTTACGGTTAGACACAAGAAGGAGACAAGGCTTGCAACTTCGCGGCCGTCAGCCGCGACCTCTTCCACTTCAAATTGGAATTAACGCAAAAATACTGAAAATCTCACCTGAATGACGACGGATCTTGATAGATGAGTTTTTTCTCTATCTCTTCGCCGAATTTCAGCTTCATCCCTCCAACAGTTTCCGAGAAAATCGACGCTGAAGTCACAAATAGGGCTTTCTCAATATGATCGGTGCCAAACTCAGCGACCAAAGGAATTCAAGGAATGCAGGCCGTTTCAAATCTGCGAATCAGCGCTTGGCTTCCCACGGTTTTCCCGCGGGAAGCCAAAAAACTGCAGAAAGCCAAGCGCTGATTGGTAGATTTGAAATAGCCTGCAGGCAGGCAGACCACTCTATGTGTTCGTGGCTGATTGGCTGATTCGTAGATTTGAAACGGCCTGCACTCCTTGAATTCCTTTGGTCGCTGAGTTTGGCACCGATCATATTGAGAAAGCTGTATTTGTGACTTCAGTATCGATTTTCTCGGAAACTGTTGGAGGGATGAAGCTGAATTCGGCGAAGAGATAGAGAAAAAACTCATCTATCAAGATCCGTCGCCATTCAGGTGAGATTTTCAATATTTTTGCGTTAATTCCAATTTGAAGTGGAAGAGGTCGCGGCTGACGGCCGCGAAGTTGCAAGCCTTGTCTCCTTCTTGTGCCTAACCCTAACCGGCCAAAAGTAAATTCGCTGTAAGACACTTTAGACGGCCCAGGAAGGCGAAAAAAACACCATATATGAGTCGATTATGGTTTCATTTAACTTTATTGGGATATTCAGACCGAGATGTGATTTAAATGTGCAATTTTCAGAGCTTTATTCATAACTCTCATAGATTCTTTATATTAAACCACGAACACATAAAGTGGTCTGCCTGTGGTACATTCGTACGGTTCTAGCCGGAAAGTGGGATCAATTTGCACAGTGCAAAAGTCAATTTCCGATGTGCTGAACTTCATCAAATCGTTCAACTGATCATCCGAGGCGATGACTGTTGTTGTATTCTCCTTCTCAACACTTACTTTTCGAACAAAAGGCTCCTTGTCAGTTTTCAGTTTCAAAAGAACTTCAAAGAGGTCATCTTGCTTCTCACCTCCTTGAACATATGGGGCGCCGTTTGTAAAAAAAAATGATTTAGCTCAATTTTATAACTTTTTTCGTTATTTACTAAATAAAGTTTTGTGATATGATATCATAAGTTTATGATTTGATATAATAAATCTTGATTTCAAATCATACGTTCATGATTTGATATAATAAATCCTGATATCAAATCTTGCATTTATGATTTGATATAATAAATCCTGATTTCAAATCATAAGTTTATGATTTGATATAATAAATCTTGATTTCAAATCATACGTTCATGATTTGATATAATGAGTCCTGATATCAAATCTTGCATTTATGATTTGAAATAATAAATCCTGATTTCAAATCATAAGTTTGTGATTTGATATAATAAATCCTGATTTCAAATCATGCGTTCATGATTTGAAATAACAAATCCTGATTTCAAATCATGCGTTCATGATTTGATATAATAAATCCTGATTTCAAATCATGCGTTCATGATTTGATATAATAATTCCTGATTTCAAATCGCGGTATTCCGAACGAGGCGGGACGTGCTAAAAGAGGAAAAAGACTCGTTTGCTCACTCGTCCAAATGATAAGTCGTATCGATTCCTGTATTTAGCCGCAAACAGAATTGCATGTCTGTTTCCTCCATTTTGTTGTCTTCAACCGCCGGGAAAGAGATGGAACTGGGACCATCTAAAAACCGGTCTAACCAGTTTGTGATAGCGAGTAACAGTGGGTACTAGAGCTTGGTATCGGAAGTGAGGCTAAGAAGACACAATGACGAAACCGCATCACGTAAAGATCAAACCACATAACGACGATACCAGACCACATAACAGCGTAGCAACATCACATCATGACAAGAGCACAAAGAATAACGTAACAACCTCAATACATCATGATAAAACCACACCACATAATGAAGTTATCACAAAACGCCATGATGAAAACACATCACGTCAGGACTGCATTACAAGACATAATGAAGAAACCACAAAACGTAATGAAGTGACTGCAACACATAATGAAGAAACCACACAACTTAATGTAGTAACTACAACACATAATGAAGAAACCACATAAAATAATGATAAAAAAACACATAAGACAGTTATGGCTTTCCATACAGGAGCCATAATCAGGGACGGAGACCGTAAGTCTTAGGATGCGCGCGGACCCATGATATGGGACAATTTTTCTATTTTTAGAACAAATTGCGCCATCCTGACGTCATATATCCGCGCTGATCCACGCTGATCCACGCACGTGTCGTGGGCTCTCGCGTGAATGTTGTCACGTTGCGTGATCAAATGGTGGAGTTGCGAGATTCTCTTGCCGATTTTTCACAGAGATGGCAGGGATTAAGGCAGAGAAGAAGAACCAGGGCTCTTCTATGCGCTTTTATGCTCTGATTTAATGGAAAAGGTGTGTCTTTCAGGGTCGAGTATTTCTTTAATTTCGCGCTGTGAATGAATAAAATCCGCTCGCCGGCTAGTTATTCCCGTAAGCTTTTGTGTTTGTTTTGTAGAGAAAAGTTCTGTAAGAAAACTGTTTACTCCGATATCGAGATAATTTACGAGTTTGCCAAATAATGCTTAATCATAACCAAAACCTGTTTTTGATAGTTTCTTATTATTGTTTCTGCTCGTTTGCAAAAGTTTTTGAAAGGCAAGTCTGACGCGTACGAGTAGTTCATTTGCATAGTGCAGCGCGTGCACTTTCAAGTCCGAGTCGGTGTTTTCAGATTGTGAACAAATCGCGAAAAAGAATTGTTTCGTTGTCTTTTGTGCTGAGATACTACAACAATTTTCACCAACGTTCACCAAAAGGCTACTAACATCATGTGTTTCTTTCACATAGTGAAACTTTACACTGCGAAAATAAATTTAAGGTGGCTCCCTAGAGCACAGGCAGACCACTCTATGTGTTCGTGGCTGATTGGCTGATTCGTAGATTTGAAACGGCCTGCACTCCTTGAATTCCTTTGGTCGCTGAGTTTGGCACCGATCATATTGAGAAAGCTGTATTTGTGACTTCAGTATCGATTTTCTCGGAAACTGTTGGAGGGATGAAGCTGAATTCGGCGAAGAGATAGAGAAAAAACTCATCTATCAAGATCCGTCGCCATTCAGGTGAGATTTTCAATATTTTTGCGTTAATTCCAATTTGAAGTGGAAGAGGTCGCGGCTGACGGCCGCGAAGTTGCAAGCCTTGTCTCCTTCTTGTGTCTAACCGTAACCGGCCAAAAGTAATTTCGCTGTAAGACGCTTTAGACGGCCCAGGAAGGCGAAAAAACACCATACATTAGGCGATTAAGGTTTCGTTTAACTTTATTGGGATATTCAGACCGAGATGTGATTTAAATGTGCAATTTTCAGAGCTTTATTCATAACTCTCATAGATTCTCCATATTAAACCACGAACACATAGAGTGGTCTGCCTGTGCCTAGAGTTTAGACTCGATAGCGCGCGCTACCACTGTCTGTCAAACGTCAGCATTAGTCGCGCGTCCAAAAATGACGCAAGTAACCCTAAGCAGAGACGAAATCACTGCAGCACTTGAAAGGCGTTAAATCACTTCGGTATAAGTAGCAATAGTTTTAAACTCCGTTCAAACATGTGTTTAAGGCTAGGGCCAAAAAAATATGACAAAAAAGCTCTATAAATAACCGCTAAAAGAGCTCTAATTTACTCTTCCTTTCTCGCACGCGATACATGGCGTCACATAAGCGCGCGCCAAAGTGAATACCCACGCGCGATACCACGCGTTTTTTTCTGATTTTTGTGACGTCACGTGAGAAAATAAATGCGAAGTTTCTCGCGTTTCCTTCGGTGAATTTCTTTTAAATTTGGCTCAGTTGTAACCACATACAATTCCTATAAAATACCCTATTTTTGTTAAAATCTGTCAGAGCTAATCTCATATATTTAGAATAATGAGAAATTACAGAATATTGGAAAAACCGTCTGAACAACCTTGACTTTTTACCAGTTCAAATTGTCAGGCAATATCATTTCCAGGATGTGGCGAAATATGAAAAAATTTCACCGAAGGAAAGTATAAATATTAAGGAGTTTAGGTAAAAATGAGGAATATATCTGCCTGTCATTAGATGAGATGTTACCATGGTAACGGCCTTAATCCAAAAATTGACAACCAAAACATGAGCCTTATTTTAACAGTACCCATACTGGTAAATCTCTAAGGGAAAAACTGTAAGAGAGATTAACTACGTTTCCTTTCCTAACTCGCGCTCTATAGGGAGGGTGTTTCATAATAACTCTAGAGAGCCACCTTAAGACAAGGAGTTCTGACTCAATCGAAATCTTTATTTGAGTTGATTAAAAGCGTCATCGTAACTTTTCTGATTATTTCTGCTGTTTTCACACATTTTCAGCCAAGCTTTTAATATGTTCTCAAACATTAATCAACCTTAAACATATTCAAAAACTAGAGATATTATATGAGTTCGATGTGCGTTTTCACACCAAAGTGCGAAGTCCAATTTTTAATGTTTTACTAGCTGTGCAAAACACGCATCGGCGGGCGCTCCATTCATCGACAACAGACAATTTATTGGATTTTTACACAAACAAAACTAAGCAGCATCTACGGACATAAACCTATTGTCACTTATAGAGCCTAAACGCTGCTATATCCAAACATATTCAACTAGTTTTTTTCTGTGTTATGGGAAAGCTGTTCATCTTCTTCATATGTGAAATTTAGATTGGAGTGTAAAAGGAGCAGCGGAACTCAACTTGATCAGCGATATAAAGCGGGACATACCTAAATTCGGCACTGTCTTCACTCAAACTGGAGCAACGTACGGCGAAAATGCTTAAGCAAAATTCCAACAGCCATAAAGGCGTTTAGTTGTGGGCCCAAAGCGTAAACGATTTCGGGAATTTCGGACGCCATTTCCCCTGCGCGACATCAACGAAAATCCTCGCAGCAATGTACGCGCGTGTGCCTCAGGCGATGGCGCAACCTATTTGTTCTACAAATAGAAAAATTGTCCCATATCATGGGGCCAACCAACCCCAATACTAGTGGAGAAATGGCGCGCGCTTACGGTCTCCGTCCCTGATTATGCCTCCTGTTTCCATAGATATTGATGTTGCCATAGTTACTAAAATGATCACAATTGCTATGGTTACATAATCCCATAAAAAGTACTCAACCTCGTCCCCAGGGCCTTCTCCTCGACGATTTTCAAAATGGCGGATCGTCGAGGAGAAGGCCCTGGGGACGAGGTTGAAAAAGTACTTTGATATGTTGCTGTATGATCGAAACATCATCGGTGCCTCCTCAGAAATCTTCGGAAATCTTCGGTAATCTTCGGAAAATGTCCGAAAAATGTTTGGAAACGTTCGCCTTACCATCGAAACAATTTTAGAAATTCTTCGGAAATCTTCGGAAAGTGGTCGTAAATCTTCGGAAAATCGTCAAAAACTTCGCCATTAGTATATGTTTATATAATAAACAGAATATCACAT
>JAHPZR010037583.1:0-13486 GCA_019787425.1 Platygyra sinensis
TACAATGGATAGTATCCTCGATTGTCACTCGCAGGGTCGTTTATACAAAGCTAATAGATTGTTTATAAAAACGAAAAGATGAATTTTGTAATCAAATAAAGAAAAAGAAGAAAAACAAAAAAAGAAAAAAATTATTACTTATGGCCCTTGTAGGATTTGAACTCCCGACCTCTCACATGTATAACAAACTAACCGCATTCACTGACACCGCAGGCTCAGATCAACTTTCATATCAAAACGTTTGTGCCTACAAGATACGATGAGTAAAAATAAGCGGTTTCACACAATAAAATCATGTTACTCTCAATCAAAGGAACTTCCAAATAAAAAACTGTCAAGTTCTATCATCATATTTTCAGTGCGTTCAATAGTACGTTGATAGTCTCCCTTCAATTCCTCCACCGTGTCTTCTCGTTTGTATTGTTCGTTCGTACGAGCTAATTCGAGCCATTGTCTCTTCCATGCAATCATTTCCCTGCTAAGTTCAGTGATTATATTACGCATTCTCTCTTCTTGCAACATTCTATCTATCCTCCTATTGATTCCATTCTCATTATTTCTTCTTCTTCTCTCCACTTGCAAAAGTGCTGGTGAAGTCAAATCTTTGTTGCACTCCATCGTCAACTTGAGTTGTCATACGTGGAACCCTCCAAGGAATTTCAAACTTTATGCCCTTGACACTGAAAGCTAATCGCTTCAACAGCCGCTCGAAGTATAAGCAGTTTTGAAATAGCAACCCACGCCTAAACTGAACACTGATTGGTTTTCAGAAAAAAGTAACGCTCAAACTTGTTTCTGATTGGTTGATAAAACTAGGCATGTTTAGACAAGGTCGCTCAATCTTATTTCTCATTGGTTTAAATTTACACCCACGCTTATGTTGTTACATGATTGGATTTTGAAACTAGACGAGTTTAAGCAAGAGGGTATTATACTCACTTCTCAATGGCTAAAAATTAGACCCACGGCTAAGCTGATTGGTTAAAACTAGGTATATGAAACTTGAGACATTGACTTTCTTTTGGAGAAGCGAAGGAAGAACACTACGAACTTATCATGACGATCTAACATAGAAAGAGTGCAGGACGACATGGAAGTATTTCAGGACAATCTCTGTTTCATTTTGGATTTGGAAGGGTTCTACATCAACAAGACATTTTACGCCAGAGAATTGGGCTATTTTACTTGGAACCAAGAACATGGCCGCCATGCTTTCTTCGTCCCCGTTTCTTACAAGACCTTGTGTGACAAAGACAAACGAACTGTAAATTTCGTCATCAGTAAAATTCACGGACTCTCCTATCAACCCAGTCAAACCGAGCATGCGCAAAACCCACGGATCCTAGGCACCTTGATCAAGGACTTGTACCAAGATTACAGTACTGCCGAGAGAACCGTGGTGGGCTACAAAGGAGGTCACGTGGAGAATGATGTCTTGACACAACTGAACATTCCTTCGCTCAATCTAGAAACAGTAGGGTGTCCCAAATACGATGTATTGAAATATCAAACCCCCTTTCAACTATTGATACCCAGTTGCGGTTTTCATGCCGACGACAGTACGCATCATTGTCCAGTCACGGAATGTAGCGCCTTTTGGCATTGGTACAAAAGTGAAATTAAAATTTGTAACAGTAATGTCATTAAATTGATATAAAAAACAAAGAGTCTGAGCTGTCTTTATAACGTTTATTGAATAACTCCAAAGGGAGAATTGATTACAATTTTCTCATTGGACCAGTTCCACTATGAGTATGTCAAAGTGCAATTACGGTGCAGATTTTCGTGCACATGTTCTGGCAATAGCTTGCAGATTTTCTGCTACTTTTTCTGTGCAATAGCTGCAGATATTTCGGCACATTTTACTGTTCATAGGCTTGCAGATTTTCTGCGGAGGCTAGCTTGCCGACGATATTAACGGTTGGGTATAAGTCACCACGTTTCTTCAGTGTGTTCTATTCCCGTAGTGGGCTACTTGTGCTCTCTGTGGCTTAAGGATTTACTCCCAGGAGTCCACCACGTGCAAATTATGTCACATCGATGCTGTTACTGTCAAAGCCTTTACTCGTGCTGGTAGAACATCACGAGAAGTATACTTGTTGGAAGCGACTTGAAAATGGTCACTTCCCTTCATCACGCATCAGTAATGCGAGTGGATGCTCGAGTGATTACATTTCCTACCGAAAACAACCCTGGGATACCTAGTGGAATAGAGAGGGGAAAAGCGTTTCGGTTACAAGAAGCGAAATTACAAGCAAACAGGACCCAAGGATTAAAACATTCAAGAAGTGAAACACCTCTATCAGTGCAGGAAGAGAAACATAATTGTCAAAAAAAAAAAAAAAGACGAGAGGAAGTGCCAGAGATCACATTTCCTTCCGAAAACAAACCTGAGATACCTAGTGGAATAGAGTGAGGAAAAGCGTTTCCGTTCAAGACACCCTCTAGTATCTTGATTGTGAGTCCTTCTGGCTGCGGAAAGACTTGTTTTACCGAGTCGTTACTCTTGGACCATTTCGAAGACTTCGAAGAATTGTTTGTTAGCCCCCCGTCCACGATTCATTATTACTACGGGGCGTGGCAAGATGGATTCCGAACCATGGAAGAAGCGGGTGTACAATTTCACGAAGGGGTTCCTGCCACCTTTCATTTGCAAAAATGGTTTCCGAAAGGGGGTTTACTCGTGTTAGACGATTTGATAGCAGAGGGAGGTGAAGACAAAGAGTTACTAGACTTATTCACCAAACATTCACATCACCAAAATACCACCGTATTGTACTTGTGCCAAGACATGTTTCCACCAGGGAAATATGCCAAGAGTATTTCCAGGAACGCCCACTACGTCATAGCCTTCAAGAATCCAAGAGATCAGTTAGGGATGAAGAATTTACTGCTTCAAGCTTTTCCCACTTACTGGCAAGATGTGATGGATATGTATCAAAAAGTGACTAAACGACCATTCGGGTACATGGTTCTAGATTTACATCTCGCAAGTGATGACAGAATTCGCGTGTTAAGTCACCTCTTGACCATGAAGGATTCCTACGCTGCTACCTAAGAAAGAGTGATCAGAAATTAGTATATTAAAAAGTACTTCAATCGACTCGGCTCATTTGAGGCAAACTCTCTTTAGTGAAAGGTCGACAAGAGAATAAGGACCATGAGTAAAACAGGTCTTTTTGGTTTTCCCTTGGAAGAAAACTATAATGAAAACGTAGAAGAGAAAGAGGAGGAAAGTAGTAGCTCCGAAGAGGAACCTGAACAGGAAAGTGAAGAAGAGACTAGCAGCTCCGAAGAGGAAGGAAAAATCGACGACGATGAACCAGATCCATGGAAGCCATTACGTGAAAAAGTCGGGGAGGATCTGGAAGAATCCTACCTGAAAGAAGTTCAACAGTTCCTGGATAAGGGAAAAACCCAAGACTATGCCGAGACTGCCGCTTTCAATACTTTATTACCTGTAAGTAGAAAGAGGCTATGAAGCACTTATTTAGACCACAGCGGCCCAAGCTCTCGTTGTGAGGAGTTTATTACTTTTTTTTAATCTTTAATTATGCGATCGTTCCGTGACATAGTTATCGCCGTCGTCTACTGTTACATAACGACCGAGTTTCATTACGCGAAACGTGACTCTGTCTGACTCTGGCCTTTCAGCATTTGGAGGTGTTATGTTTCAACGGTTTGAATTTACAAAGGTTTGTATGGGAAAAAACGTTAATAGACATTTTAGCCGAAATTTTGATATTTTCTCAATAAAAATGACGTACCTCAATGCCTTGTTGTCTTTGCTATTGTCATCTTGCTTTTCAGCGCGATCCGTAGCCTTTTAAGCGAGTTATCGCTTTTCGAGTTTCCTCTCCTAAGAAAGAGTAAAGGCTACACACTCGATTCTGGACTGACTCCCGCTCGAAGCGAAAAAAAAAACACTACAAGCATGCCAGCCGCCCCAATTCCTCCGCAGAATTATAGTACAGGGTTAAGCGCTCCCTTTCAGTTAAATTCCAAGCCAAATTCATCTCCACAGCGCACGCTACAAAGCTCTTTATCGAAGAAAGCTAGCCATCCGGGCAGAGACATCATGCTGTCGGGTCCAGCCATGGACACATTCGAAGCCCGAGTGGAGTGCCGGGCTAACAAATTGACCCTGACCAGGGGATGGGAGCGCACAGTTCAAGCGCACAGTTCAAGACAGGCCATGTACTTTGCTCCATGGTCCCATCCCCTGGTCAGGGTCAATTTGTTAGCCCGGCACTCCACTCGGGCTTCGAATGTGTCCATGGCTGGACCCGACAGCATGATGTCTCTGCCCGGATGGCTAGCTTTCTTCGATAAAGAGCTTTGTAGCGTGCGCTGTGGAGATGAATTTGGCTTGGAATTTAACTGAAAGGGAGCGCTTAACCCTGTACTATAATTCTGCGGAGGAATTGGGGCGGCTGGCATGCTTGTAGTGTTTTTTTTTCGCTTCGAGCGGGAGTCAGTCCAGAATCGAGTGTGTAGCCTTTACTCTTTCTTAGGAGAGGAAACTCGAAAAGCGATAACTCGCTTAAAAGGCTACGGATCGCGCTGAAAAGCAAGATGACAATAGCAAAGACAACAAGGCATTGAGGTACGTCATTTTTATTGAGAAAATATCAAAATTTCGGCTAAAATGTCTATTAACGTTTTTTCCCATACAAACCTTTGTAAATTCAAACCGTTGAAACATAACACCTCCAAATGCTGAAAGGCCAGAGTCAGACAGAGTCACGTTTCGCGTAATGAAACTCGGTCGTTATGTAACAGTAGACGACGGCGATAACTATGTCACGGAACGATCGCATAATTAAAGATTAAAAAAAAGTAATAATCTCATCGTATCAAACTCGATGCAATACACCGTAAAGTCATGACGACCCTTCGTCGCTTTATTACAAAGATGACATGGATTTTGACGAGGCAGCCGAGTCAGCGGTAGCAAAACGGAAATTCCTGATCAACAGAGTCATGAAAAAGAAACCACTCCCCGACGAGTCCGATGACGACAAAGAAGAAGAGAATGATATCTTAGTGACCGAAACCTCAATTAGCCACGTGAATCTTATAAGAATTGGTTTTCTAGAGTTTTTAGTCATTATTTGTAAGACGTCACACAAGATGAGTTGCTCTAGTCATATACCGGAGAATGACCAGAAGGTTGCCTGTAAAAAGGTTTACAATAAAAGATATTATGCAGAGAACAAAGAGCGAATCCTGACTCGGCAAAAACAATATCGTACCGAGAACGCTGAAATTCTCAAATCACGTCGTAAGAGGTGGTATGAAAACAACAGGGTAAGGCTCGCCAGCAGCCAGAGAGCCTATTGTCAACAAAACAAGGAACACATCAGAAATTACCGAAGACAATACTGTAAAAACAACAGGAAACGGATCAATGAATATTGGAGATCTTATTATGCCAAGAATAAGGAACAGATCAGGCAAAGACTTCGTGAGCAAAAACAAAGAAAAATTGGTCAGAATATCGTGCATTTTGGCGCCAGGGACCAAGAGTCTGAGAAACTAGAAACGAGTCTAGTTCCCAGCGATAAACTTTGTGGAACACCGACGGTCAAGACTTAAAGTTGTAATCAGTTCTCCCTTTGGGGTTATTCAATAAACGTTATAAAGACAGCTCAGACTCTTTGTTTTTTATATCAATTTAATGACATTACTGTTACAAATTTTAATTTCACTTTTTTACCAATGCCAAAAGGCGCTACATTCCGTGACTGGACAATAATGCGTGCTGTCGTCGGCATGAAAACCGCAACTGGGTATCAATAGTTGAAAGGGGGTTTGATATTTCAATACATCGTATTTGGGACACCCTACTGTTTCTAGATGAGCGAAGGAATGTTCAGTTGTGTCAAGACATCATTCTCCACGTGACCTCCTTTGTAGCCCACCACGGTTCTCTCGGCAGTACTGTAATCTTGGTACAAGTCCTTGATCAAGGTGCCTAGGATCCGTGGGTTTTGCGCATGCTCGGTTTGACCGGGTTGATAGGAGAGTCCGTGAATTTTACTGATGACGAAATTTACAGTTCGTTTGTCTTTGTCACACAAGGTCTTGTAAGAAACGGGGACGAAGAAAGCATGGCGGCCATGTTCTTGGTTCCAAGTAAAATAGCCCAATTCTCTGGCGTAAAATGTCTTGTTGATGTAGAACCCTTCCAAATCCAAAATGAAACAGAGATTGTCCTGAAATACTTCCATGTCGTCCTGCACTCTTTCTATGTTAGATCGTCATGATAAGTTCGTAGTGTTCTTCCTTCGCTTCTCCAAAAAGACAGTCAATGTCTCAAGTTTCATATACCTAGTTTTAACCAATCAGCTTAGCCGTGGGTCTAATTTTTAGCCATTGAGAAGTGAGTATAATACCCTCTTGCTTAAACATTGGTACAAAAGTGAAATTAAAATTTGTAACAGTAATGTCATTAAATTGATATAAAAAACAAAGAGTCTGAACTGTCTTTATAACGTTTATTGAATAACTCCAAAGGGAGAATTGATTACATTTTTCTCATTGGACCAGTTCCACTATGAGTACGTCAAGTCTAAGTATGGTGACCAAGCTAAGTTGTTGTTCACGGATATTGGTAGTCTCTGCTATCATATCCAAACGGAAGATGTCTACAAGGACATACAAGAGCATATTTTCCGCAATAGCTGCAGATTTTCAGCACATTTTCTGCTAGACATGCATATTTTCTGCACATTTTCTGCAATAGCTGCAGATTTTCTGCACATTTTCTGCAATAGCTGCAGATTTTTCTCTAATAGCTGCAGATTTCTCTGAACATTTTCTGTAATAGCTGCAGATTTTGTCATTAAATTGATATAAAAAACAAAGAGTCTGAGCTGTCTTTATAACGTTTATTGAATAACTCCAAAGGGAGAATTGATTACAACTTTAAGTCTTGACCGTCGGTGTTCCACAAAGTGTATCGCTGGGAACTAGACTCGTTTCTAGTTTCTCAGACTCTTGGTCCCAGGCGCCAAAATGCACGATATTCTGACCAATTTTTCTTTGTTTTTGGTCACGAAGTCTTTGCCTGATCTGTTCCTTATTCTTGGCATAATAAGATCTCCAATATTCATTGATCCGTTTCCTGTTGTTTTTACAGTATTGTCTTCGGTAATTTCTGATGTGTTCCTTGTTTTGTTGACAATAGGCTCTCTGGCTGCTGGCGAGCCTTACCCTGTTGTTTTCATACCACCTCTTACGACGTGATTTGAGAATTTCAGCGTTCTCGGTACGATATTGTTTTTGCCGAGTCAGGATTCGCTCTTTGTTCTCTGCATAATATCTTTTATTGTAAACCTTTTACAGGCAACCTTCTGGTCATTCTCCGGTATATGACTAGAGCAACTCATCTTGTGTGACGTCTTACAAATAATGACTAAAAACTCTAGAAAACCAAATTCTTATAAGATTCACGTGGCTAATTCAGGTTTCGGTCACTAAGATATCATTCTCTTCTTCTTTGTCGTCATCGGACTCGTCGGGGAGTGGTTTCTTTTTCATGACTCTGTTGATCAGGAATTTCCGTTTTGCTACCGCTGACTCGGCCGCCTCGTCAAAATCCATGTCATCTTCGTCAATAAAGCGACGAAGGGTCGTCATGACTTTACGGTGTATTGCATCGAGTTTGATACGATGAGTCCATTTAAGACGGTCTAAATCCACAGGCGGCCCAAGCTCCTCGTTGTGAGGAGTTATTACTTTTTTTTAATCTTTAATTATGCGATCGTTCCGTGACATAGTTATCGCCGTCGTCTACTGTTACATAACGACCGAGTTTCATTACGCGAAACGTGACTCTGTCTGACTCTGGCCTTTCAGCATTTGGAGGTGTTATGTTTCAACGGTTTGAATTTACAAAGGTTTGTATGGGAAAAAACGTTAATAGACATTTTAGCCGAAATTTTGATATTTTCTCAATAAAAATGACGTACCTCAATGCCTTGTTGTCTTTGCTATTGTCATCTTGCTTTTCAGCGCGATCCGTAGCCTTTTAAGCGAGTTATCGCTTTTCGAGTTTCCTCTCCTAAGAAAGAGTAAAGGCTACACACTCGATTCTGGACTGACTCCCGCTCGAAGCGAAAAAAAAACACTACAAGCATGCCAGCCGCCCCAATTCCTCCGCAGAATTATAGTACAGGGTTAAGCGCTCCCTTTCAGTTAAATTCCAAGCCAAATTCATCTCCACAGCGCACGCTACAAAGCTCTTTATCGAAGAAAGCTAGCCATCCGGGCAGAGACATCATGCTGTCGGGTCCAGCCATGGACACATTCGAAGCCCGAGTGGAGTGCCGGGCTAACAAATTGACCCTGACCAGGGGATGGGACCATGGAGCAAAGTACATGGCCTGTCTTGAACTGTGCGCTTGAACTGTGCGCTCCCATCCCCTGGTCAGGGTCAATTTGTTAGCCCGGCACTCCACTCGGGCTTCGAATGTGTCCATGGCTGGACCCGACAGCATGATGTCTCTGCCCGGATGGCTAGCTTTCTTCGATAAAGAGCTTTGTAGCGTGCGCTGTGGAGATGAATTTGGCTTGGAATTTAACTGAAAGGGAGCGCTTAACCCTGTACTATAATTCTGCGGAGGAATTGGGGCGGCTGGCATGCTTGTAGTGTTTTTTTTTCGCTTCGAGCGGGAGTCAGTCCAGAATCGAGTGTGTAGCCTTTACTCTTTCTTAGGAGAGGAAACTCGAAAAGCGATAACTCGCTTAAAAGGCTACGGATCGCGCTGAAAAGCAAGATGACAATAGCAAAGACAACAAGGCATTGAGGTACGTCATTTTTATTGAGAAAATATCAAAATTTCGGCTAAAATGTCTATTAACGTTTTTTCCCATACAAACCTTTGTAAATTCAAACCGTTGAAACATAACACCTCCAAATGCTGAAAGGCCAGAGTCAGACAGAGTCACGTTTCGCGTAATGAAACTCGGTCGTTATGTAACAGTAGACGACGGCGATAACTATGTCACGGAACGATCGCATAATTAAAGATTAAAAAAAAGTAATAACTCCTCACACGAGAGCTTGGGCCGCCTTGTCTAAATAAAGCGCTTCGTAGCCTCTTTCTACTTACAGGTAATAAAGTATTGAAAGCGGCAGTCTCGGCATAGTCTTGGGTTTTTCCCTTATCCAGGAACTGTTGAACTTCTTTCAGGTAGGATTCTTCCAGATCCTCCCCGACTTTTTCACGTAATGGCTTCCATGGATCTGGTTCATCGTCGTCGATTTTTCCTTCCTCTTCGGAGCTGCTAGTCTCTTCTTCACTTTCCTGTTCAGGTTCCTCTTCGGAGCTACTACTTTCCTCCTCTTTCTCTTCTACGTTTTCATTATAGTTTTCTTCCAAGGGAAAACCAAAAAGACCTGTTTTACTCATGGTCCTTATTCTCTTGTCGACCTTTCACTAAAGAGAGTTTGCCTCAAATGAGCCGAGTCGATTGAAGTACTTTTTAATATACTAATTTCTGATCACTCTTTCTTAGGTAGCAGCGTAGGAATCCTTCATGGTCAAGAGGTGACTTAACACGCGAATTCTGTCATCACTTGCGAGATGTAAATCTAGAACCATGTACCCGAATGGTCGTTTAGTCACTTTTTGATACATATCCATCACATCTTGCCAGTAAGTGGGAAAAGCTTGAAGCAGTAAATTCTTCATCCCTAACTGATCTCTTGGATTCTTGAAGGCTATGACGTAGTGGGCGTTCCTGGAAATACTCTTGGCATATTTCCCTGGTGGAAACATGTCTTGGCACAAGTACAATACGGTGGTATTTTGGTGATGTGAATGTTTGGTGAATAAGTCTAGTAACTCTTTGTCTTCACCTCCCTCTGCTATCAAATCGTCTAACACGAGTAAACCCCCTTTCGGAAACCATTTTTGCAAATGAAAGGTGGCAGGAACCCCTTCGTGAAATTGTACACCCGCTTCTTCCATGGTTCGGAATCCATCTTGCCACGCCCCGTAGTAATAATGAATCGTGGACGGGGGGCTAACAAACAATTCTTCGAAGTCTTCGAAATGGTCCAAGAGTAACGACTCGGTAAAACAAGTCTTTCCGCAGCCAGAAGGACTCACAATCAAGATACTAGAGGGTGTCTTGAACGGAAACGCTTTTCCTCACTCTATTCCACTAGGTATCTCAGGTTTGTTTTCGGAAGGAAATGTGATCTCTGGCACTTCCTCTCGTCTTTTTTTTTTTTTTGACAATTATGTTTCTCTTCCTGCACTGATAGAGGTGTTTCACTTCTTGAATGTTTTAATCCTTGGGTCCTGTTTGCTTGTAATTTCGCTTCTTGTAACCGAAACGCTTTTCCCCTCTCTATTCCACTAGGTATCCCAGGGTTGTTTTCGGTAGGAAATGTAATCACTCGAGCATCCACTCGCATTACTGCTGATGATGAAGGGAAGTGACCATTTTCAAGTCGCTTCCAACAGTATACTTCTCGTGATGTCTTCTACTATCAGCACGAGTAAATGGCTTTGACAGTAACAGCATCGATGTGACATAATTTGCATGTGGTTTGACTCCTTGGGGTAAATTCTTAAGCACAGAGAGCACCAGTTAACCACTACGGAATAGAACAACTGAAGAATGTGTGTTATGCACTGCTAATATCGTCGGAGCTAGCTCCGCAGAAAATCTGCAGCTATTACAGAAAATGTGCAGAAAATCTGCAGCTATTGCAGAAATTGTGCAGAAAATCTGCTGCTATTGCAGAAATGTGCAGAAAATCTGCAGTATTGCAGAAAATCTGCAGCCATTACAGAAAATGTGCAGAAAATCTGCAGGTCTAGCAGACAAATGCGCAGATAATCTGCTGCTATTGCAGAAATGTGCAGAAATGTGCAGGTCCAGCAGAAATGTGCAGAAAATCTGCAGCTAGTATAAGAAAATGTGCAGAAAATAGCAGGTATTGCAGAAAATGTGCAGAAAATATGCAGGTCGAGCAGAACATGTGCAGAAAATATGCAGCTATTGTAGAAAATGTTCAGAAATATGTAGGTCTAGCATAAGATGTGCAGAAAATCTGCAGCTATCGCAGAAAATGTCCAAAAATATGTGCAGCTATTGCAGAAAATGTGCAGGAAAATATGCAGGTCCTACCAGAAATGTGCAGAAAATCTGCTGCTATTGCAGAAAATGTGCAGAAAATCTGCAGCTATTACAGAAAATTGCAGTAATCTGCAGCTATTACACAAATCTGCAGAAAATCTGCAGCTATTACAGAAAATGTGCAGACAATCTGCAGCTAATCGCAGAACATGTGCAGAAAATGTGCAGAAAATCTGCAGCTATTGCAGAAAATATGCAGGTCTAGCAGAAAATGTGCAGAAAAATCTGCTGCTATTGCAGAAAATGTGCAGAAAATCTGCAGCTATTACAGAAATGTTCAGAAAATCTGCAGCTATTACAGAAAATCTGCAGCTATTGCACAAAATGTGCAGAAAATGTGCAGAAAATCTGCAGCTATTGCAGAAAATGTGCAGAAAATATGCAGCTATTGCAGAAAATGTGCAGAAATATGCAGGTCTAGCAGGAAAAGTGCAGAAATCTGCAGCTATTGCAGAAAAATAGGCTCTTGCGTGTCCTTGTAGACATCTTCCGTTTGGATATGATAGCAGAGACTATCAATATCCGTGAACGACAACTTAGCTTTGGTCACCATACTTAGACTTTGACATACTCATAGTGGAACTGGTCCAATGAGAAAATTGTAATCAATTCTCCCTTTGGAATTATTCAATAAACGTTATAAAGACAGCTCAGACTCTTTGTTTTTTATATCAATTTAATGACATTACTGTTACAAATTTTAATTTCACTTTTGTACCAATGCCAAAAGGCGCTACATTCCGTGACTGGACAATGATGCGTACTGTCGTCGGCATGAAAACCGCAACTGGGTATCAATAGTTGAAAGGGGGTTTGATATTTCAATACATCGTATTTGGGACACCCTACTGTTTCTAGATTGAGCGAAGGAATGTTCAGTTGTGTCAAGACATCATTCTCCACGTGACCTCCTTTGTAGCCCACCACGGTTCTCTCGGCAGTACTGTAATCTTGGTACAAGTCCTTGATCAAGGTGCCTAGGATCCGTGGGTTTTGCGCATGCTCGGTTTGACTGGGTTGATAGGAGAGTCCGTGAATTTTACTGATGACGAAATTTACAGTTCGTTTGTCTTTGTCACACAAGGTCTTGTAAGAAACGGGGACGAAGAAAGCATGGCGGCCATGTTCTTGGTTCCAAGTAAAATAGCCCAATTCTCTGGCGTAAAATGTCTTGTTGATGTAGAACCCTTCCAAATCCAAAATGAAACAGAGATTGTCCTGAAATACTTCCATGTCGTCCTGCACTCTTTCTATGTTAGATCGTCATGATAAGTTCGTAGTGTTCTTCCTTCGCTTCTCCAAAAGACAGTCAATGTCTCAAGTTTCATATACCTAGTTTTAACCAATCAGCTTAGCCGTGGGTCTAATTTTTAGCCATTGAGAAGTGAGTATAATACCCTCTTGCTTAAACTCGTCTAGTTTCAAAATCCAATCATGTAACAACATAAGCGTGGGTGTAAATTTAAACCAATGAGAAATAAGATTGAGCGACCTTGTCTAAACATGCCTAGTTTTATCAACCAATCAGAAACAAGTTTGAGCGTTACTTTTTTCTGAAAACCAATCAGTGTTCAGTTTAGGCGTGGGTTGCTATTTCAAAACTGCTTATACTTCGAGCGGCTGTTGAAGCGATTAGCTTTCAGTGTCAAGGGCATAAAGTTTGAAATTCCTTGGAGGGTTCCACGTATGACAACTCAAGTTGACGATGGAGTGCAACAAAGATTTGACTTCACCAGCACTTTTGCAAGTGGAGAGAAGAAGAAGAAATAATGAGAATGGAATCAATAGGAGGATAGATAGAATGTTGCAAGAAGAGAGAATGCGTAATATAATCACTGAACTTAGCAGGGAAATGATTGCATGGAAGAGACAATGGCTCGAATTAGCTCGTACGAACGAACAATACAAACGAGAAGACACGGTGGAGGAATTGAAGGGAGACTATCAACGTACTATTGAACGCACTGAAAATATGATGATAGAACTTGACAGTTTTTTATTTGGAAGTTCCTTTGATTGAGAGTAACATGATTTTATTGTGTGAAACCGCTTATTTTTACTCATCGTATCTTGTAGGCACAAACGTTTTGATATGAAAGTTGATCTGAGCCTGCGGTGTCAGTGAATGCGGTTAGTTTGTTATACATGTGAGAGGTCGGGAGTTCAAATCCTACAAGGGCCATAAGTAATAATTTTTTTTCTTTTTTGTTTTTCTTCTTTTTCTTTATTTGATTACAAAATTCATCTTTTTCGTTTTTATAAACAATCTATTAGCTTTGTATAAACGACCCTGCGAGTGACAATCGAGGATACTATCCATTGTACT
>JAHPZR010037584.1:0-20000 GCA_019787425.1 Platygyra sinensis
AATCTGCAGCTATTACAGAAAATGTTCAGAAAATCTGCAGCTATTAGAGAAAATCTGCAGCTATTGCAGAAAATGTGCAGAAAATATGCAGCTATTGCAGAAAATGTGCAGAAAATATGCAGGTCTAGCAGAAAAAGTGCAGAAAATCTGCAGCTATTGCAGAAAATAGGCTCTTGCGTGTCCTTGTAGACATCTTCCGTTTGGATATGATAGCAGAGACTATCAATATCCGTGAACGACAACTTAGCTTGGTCACCATACTTAGACTTGACATACTCATAGTGGAACTGGTCCAATGAGAAAATTGTAATCAATTCTCTCTTTGGAGTTATTCAATAAACGTTATAAAGACAGTTTAGACTCTTTGTTTTTTTATATCAATTTAATGACATTACTGTAACAAATTTTAATTTCACTTTTGTACCAATGCCAAAAGGCGGTACATTCCGTGACTGGACAATGATGCGTGCTGTGGTCGGCATGAAAACCGCAGCTGGGTATCAATAGTTGAAATGGGGTTTGATATTTCAATAAATCGTATTTGGGACACCCTACTGTTTCTAGATCGAGCGAAGGAATGTTCAGTTGTGTCAAGACATCTTTCTCCACGTGACCTCCTTTGTAGCCCACCACGGTTCTCTCGGCAGTACTGTAATCTTGGTACAAGTCCTTGATCAAGGTGCCTAGGATCCGTGGGTTTTGCGCATGCTCGGTTTGACTGGGTTGATAGGAGAGTCCGTGAATTTTACTCATGACGAAATTTACAGTTCGTTTGTCTTTGTCACACAAGTTCTTGTAAGAAACGGGGACGAAGAAAGCATGGCGGCCATGTTCTTGGTTCCAAGTAAAATAGCCCAATTCTCTGGCGTAAAATGTCTTGTTGATGTGGAACCCTTCCAAATCCAAAATGAAACAGAGATTGCCCTGAAATACTTCCACGTCGTCCTGCACTCTTTCTATGTTAGATCGTCATGATAAGTTCGTAGTGTCCTTCCTTCGCTTCTCCAAAAAGACAGTCAATGTCTCAAGTTTCATATAGCTAGTTTTAACCAATCAGCTTAGCCGTGGGTCTAATTTTTAGCCTTTGAGAAGTGAGTATAATACCCTCTTGCTTAAACTCGTCTAGTTTCAAAATCCAATCATGTAACAACATAAGCGTGGGTGTAAATTCAAACCAATGAGAAATAAGATTGAGCGACCTTGTCTAAACATGCCTAGTTTTATCAACCAATCAGAAACAAGTTTGAGCGTTACTTTTTTCTGAAAACCAATCAGTGTTCAGTTTAGGCGTGGGTGGCTATTTCAAAACTGCTTATACTTCGAGCGGCTGTTGAAGCGATTAGCTTTCAGTGTCAAGGGCATAAAGTTTGAAATTCCTTGGAGGGTTCCACGTATGACAACTCAAGTTGACGATCGGTGCAACAAAGATTTGACTTCACCAGCACTTTTGCAAGTGGAGAGAAGAAGAAGAAATAATGAGAATGGAATCAATAGGAGGGTAGATAGAACGTTGCAAGAAGAGAGAATGCGTAATATAATCACTGAACTTAGCAGGGAAATGATTGCATGGAAGAGACAATGGCTCGAATTAGCTCGTACGAACGAGCAATACAAACGAGAAGACACGGTGGAGGAATTGAAGGGAGACTATCAACGTACTATTGAACGCAATGAAAATATGATGATAGAACTTGACAGTTTTTTATTTGGGAGTTCCTTTAATTGAGAGTAACATGATTTTATTGTGTGAAACCACTTATTTTTACTCATCGTATCTTGTAGGCACAAACGTTTTGATATGAAAGTTGATCTGAGCCTGCGGTGTCAGTGAATGCGGTTAGTTTGTTATACATGTGAGAGGTCGGGAGTTGAAATCCTACAAGGGCCATAAGTAATAATTTTTTCTTTTTTTTCCTTTTTTTTGTTTTTCTTCTTTTTCTTTATTTGATTACCAAATATTTCATCGTTTTCGTTTTTATAAACAATCTATTAGCTTTGTATAAACGACCCTGCAGAGTCTCTCGAGTGACAATCGAGGATACTATCCATTCTACTCTTAATTCCTCTCCTGATTGGTTGAAAATAACCTCCGTATATCTTGGATTCTCACTTACATAACCATGCAACTTTGTAATCTTTCATTTTTTCTCAATAAAATGTTGTTTCACCCTAAATTTGTAATGTTTGTGTTAATGCGCACGCGTGTTGTACTATTTCGCTTATAAGGGACAGGGTACCATCTCCCCAGGGGTCAGAGGACTTTTCATGACTCATATATAAAGATCCCTTGACCTTATGGTTTACCAGGATGCACTGTGCATGCGCAGTGACTAAAGTAACTGAGTAAGTTGTCCCACATGGATAAGCAAACTTGACATGATCCTAATATAAGACTCATTTGACGCCGTGAACTAGTAACGAGGGTAACCACCTTCTTAGGGCGCCATGATGGATATGTTAATTAGGGTTGACGTCATAGAAGGGCAGAGGGGAACTAGGTTCTAGGGATGATGTCATAGGGGACTGAGAGGGGAGGGGAAAGGGGACTGGGAAGTAACGGGCTGCCATCTTGGGCTAGGGTTCATAAGCTCCGCCATCTTGGATACGGACGAGGACACCGGACGCCATGTTGAATTTATTAAATTCCAACAGCCAATTACAGCGCGAGTTAGGGTCAGATCTAACGCACACAACTACTAAGTAAAATATTCTTGAATAATGCAAATTTTCCCACCAGGCAGACCAACAGCAACATCTGGGTGGTGGTAAGGATGGGGGGAGAGTACTCCGAGTTTTTGGGCAGGAGTGTCCAATGTGACCCAAGAACCCTCAGCTTTCACCACTCCATGTTCGGCTGCAATCCTACTACCCTAGCTATTTTGTACTATGTATGCAACAGAGGCCAACTCAAAACCCTATGCTTTATAAGATAAGTGCGACCTTGCATGGTACGAACACAGCTTGTTTTAACAGCCTTCAATAATGCACCAATAATTGCAATCTTACCAACATGTTTCATCTCTACTTAATCCACGAGTTTGGCCATAGGTCTCCTTTGATTACTGAGTGCGAGCGACAGGACAAAATATTCGTTATACCAGGGTAAATTGTGCGTTGGACCGTCAAAATCAATTCGTTATAGCGGGGATTTCGTTATACCGGGGTTCGTTATAGCGGGGTTTGTTTCCATATATTTTACGTACCTTTTTATTCTGCCGGGCTTTCAAATGTTGTTCGTTATAACGGGGTCTTTGTTATAGCAGGGTTCGTAATAGCGGGGTTCCACTGTATTGTGTTTTAAAGAGATTAAAAAGGATTACGAGCGATTTCTGGTCCAAAGCAAGAAGAAGAAAATCTTTGATGTAAACGTCGCGCTCGCAAATTTGAAGTTCCATTCCGTGCATGCTGCATCAGAGTGCTTTTGTGTAGGCAGTGTCATGGTCTGCTCCAGAAGAGAAATAATTTGCAGCAGAACCTGGAAGAATTACAAAAATCTATGGGAATCAACTGCCCCACAACCTGCTGAAAAATTCGCGTAAAATGGGGCTGACAACCTACACGACTCCTACGGTTCGTGGCATTTGTTCATTTGCCGTTTTCTTTTCGGTCTCTCGACCTTTTTGTCGCTTCGCTCTTGTTTACAAAGGCCGCTTCATGTTGTGTTATAAGGAGAAATTAGAGTTGTCAGATCGTGCTATGGCAAATTTTCAAGAGGTCACAGGTCTGCATGATTTCCGATGTTTATATCTGCATGTCGCTTCGTCGAGTTTGACACCTCTAATTTGCCATGTGTTAGTGCATTGTTTTGATATTTCTATTGCAAGATATGTTTTTAAGTCTCCAGGTATTTACTTTTGAGGGACAAAATATGACGTTTATTGTGAACGTGTTGCTTACTTGCATTCTATGTTTTGACGCCGGGCCGGCTGTGATTAGAACTGTTTGCAAGTACAGTACGTGTAGGTAAATTCTTATCACGAGTATCATATTTACTGTCGTACGTTTTTCTTCTGAGACGTCGTAGCTTCACTTCGAGAAAGCTATAGGCTAGTCTAGAGAAGTTCTCATGTTTCTTGCAGCTATCTGATCGAGCTTATGCTACCGGAGCTCGATGTATAGGTTTAGTCGGTTTATTCCTCGTTTCCTCGTTCTGGTACCACATGTTTCAAATATGTAGTTCTTCACACGCAAGTCTGTTGACTGTGCTGCGTGCTGTATATGCCATTGTTCAGCTTATTTTTCTGTTCCAAACGCCTCGCAAACCTCTTTTAAAGCTGCGTTAAAGCTTCCCGACATTCCGTCCGCCACTAATGATCACTGATCTTCAGTACTATCATGAAAACGAGGTAAATATATTTTAGCAATTAAGTATTCTTGAAAGTATTGCTTGCGACCTTGTGACAACGGGCTTTTCCGCTGTGGCAACGGTTGTTTCGCTCTAAACTCTAACTGGGGTAAACGGACGTGAAAGAGGCCTAACTGGCTGGACAACTGCGCTTGACTGGGAATTAGCTCGGAGCGACTCGCTTGCTGCGGGAAAGGAACTTGTCACGGGTTCCAAAGTACCGTCGGATCTGCTACAACTGAAATCGGGACACGCAGAGAACTTGGACTTCACACGTTTATTCTTCGTACTTCGCTGTACAACTCTTGACGTTAAATCCGTAAGACGTCGTGATATAAATCGTAGTCCTCCGAGATGTAACTCGTATGCCGCAGAGGTGTAAATCGTATTACAATGAACAGTGTGCTTTACTACTAACGCAATACACGATTGCATCATGTTAGGAACAAAATAAAGACGGCTAAATAAAGTCAGCTTGAAACTAATGACAACCTAAAAGGCATGAATAGACTTCTGAATAGAATCGACTTCATTGAATTCTTCAACTAACTTAACTCAGTTTGCAAGATAAATTTGGCAAGAAGACGTAACAAAAGCCATATGCGTATGCTGTATATTCAGCGTAAAAAGCTGCATAAAGATACATTATGTTTCGGCTAAGGTAAAAAGAAATTTAACCTGAAGACATTTATACTTGTATTATGTTTTTCTCATTTCATAATATTAAAATTTGAACAACGACGACTATTACGCGAGTGTATTGAAACCTATTTACTTAAAACACAATTAATATAGATTACTTTTCGCAAATCACTGTTTATCTAAGTTCTGGACACAAAAGAATTTTTGACAAATACCAGTAACACAATGCTCCAACAAAGTAGAAGTCCTATTTTTAACATCATTGCTATATTTTTCCCCTGACAGCCTTTATCCAATAAGAAGCCATTATATATTTCCATGCAAAAGCGTGACGTTACATAACACGATTCGTGCCAGCTCTTTGTAGACGTTCCCTTCCTCCCGTTTTTCCTCGGGCGGAGGGTACGGCTACACGTAGGCTAGAAATAGATAAAACGTCAACAAAGAACTAACTTTTTGTTTGATGTACGTTTGGCTCTGAAACGTTTGTAGCTCGCATTAACTGCCTTTTTTAATGGTATTTGAAATTTCATTTGACTATTATAAATACCTACAAAGCTGTTAATCTTGCTTGGCAGTGTAATTTTGAGATTTTAGTCGCTTTGTTGCACGAAAAGAGTAATCTGCATAAATTATCCAATAAACAAAAGATGTGGTATTTAAAAAATACCACATAAATCATCTGCTAAAAATCTGACAATAAAACTTCGATAAGATCTAGCTTAGAACTGGTGCAATGATATCATTTCGAAAAAAGATAGCGGTGAACAAAAAGCACACAAAAATGCAAATTTCTCGTAGGTGTACCATGCAAATGGCTTGCCGTGCAAAAAACTGATGGATTGCCCGCGGAGTTTTAAGCATCAAAAGATCCGCAAAAGATGAAATTTGCCTATACCTTGTCATTTTTAATATAAATCAGAATACCAGTTCAAAAAAAATTTGATCAAACATGTTGTATTTTCAGCTTTGTCTAAACGTTGCCCTCCCTTTTCAATGACAGTCCCAAGGTGCCGTCAGGGGGGCTTCGCGAAAAAGTGACACAAGTTTTATTAAGACGAAAAGTCATGCTTTGCTATGATACAAACAGATTTTAAAATAGTTGTATGCTCTTTGAAATATTTAGATAGCAAAATTCCAATTTTATGGTAAAAAAAGGGCACAAAATATTGCATTTATAGGCCTGAACTCCTCCCCCCCACCCCCCTGATGCTCTGTGCAGGTTTACATCGGAAACCAAACAAATGCCACAGCAAGTAGTTCCATACCAAAGTTTAACTGCACACAAAGTATGAAGGAAAGTTTTTGATGATCATTTCCAATTTTGCTCAAGCTTTAGAGACATTCGTTCTTAATTGCATGCCACTTAGAAGTCTGCATACAAGCCAAGTGACCCATCAGGTCGGAGCTTATCCCGGTTTCAGCAGCATTAAGTGTCTAAGAGTATTTATACTCTCCCCTCGCTGGGATGCTAGTCCATCCCAGGGTTACCCCCTAGCTCAAAATTCGCCGGAATGTGAGAGTGAAGTGTCTTGCCCAAGAGCAGAACATAATGTCCCCGGCCTGGCTTCGAACCCTGAGTGCTCGCTCCGGAGTCGAGCACACTAACCTTGAGGCCACCGCGTCTCCCAAAATATAACAAGTGAACAAAGGGGCCGAATCAAGAAAAAAGACCCACAAAAATATACTAAGTCAGGGTGTTTAGAGAATGAAGGGAAAAAGTGTATTACTTGTTATACAACAAGATAAATAGTAGAGGTCTGTAGTCTTTAATTTACGGATGTGACAACAAAATCTTCGTAAAATAATTGATCGCCAATTTGTTGAAATCTACTTTTTTATGCAACCGGCGTGTGTAGCAGCTGAAGGTTATAGTGTTTTAAATGAACTAAAAAGTTGTGGTCATATTACTTTCAAATAACACTAACAACTTGTTTCATATTTGTTGATTTTCTAGCTTCACATCAACGTGACTGGAATGTTACAGTCAGCAGCATCAATTCTACAACAGCCAGTGTCAGTTGGATGCCTTTGAATAGCAGTAGCTTAAATTCCACTGACATAAATGGCTATGTCGCTGTTTGCTTGCGCAGCGGTAGCAGAGACATCCTTCCGTTGAGTGTAGAAAATGCTTCATTGGCTTCAAATACCGTGGTGCGCAATCTGAAACCCTACAGCAACTACAAAGTCAAGGTTGTTGCTCTCCTCAAAGATCGAACAACTGGTGTAACAACACTGAGAAGCAGCGAGAAAACTGACATGCGCACGAAAGAGGGCGGTACGTAGTTTTGGTATTTGTAACTTAATTTCCTGTTTTGTTCAAAAAAGCAGTGAGCACGAAATAAAAATCACCATAGATAAAGAGGGAATTCGGCAAAAATATTTAAGCAATATCCACTCTTTCTATGGGTTTACCGGCGTGATAAACCCGCGTGGGATGTTGGTAGAACACGAGAAAAGGTTGTTAGTTTTTAAGGATGGCCGTGAAGGTCACTAAGCAATAAGCACGTTTTAATTCAAAATCAAGGTTACATAGGTTACACTGTTGCTTCGCTTTAAAATATTATTTTAACAACAACTGATATAGGCTGGTAGTACAGTCATGTATCGCTTCTTTTACCATTTACCTTAAATAATCTTACCTTAATGAATCCATGGTGTCTATAGAGAATTTTGTGAGTAAACGCTCGCCGCCTCCCTGATTACAAAGTTGTGTTTCTTTTTTCAATAAGAGAGCTCCTGTTTCATAATTGCATCAAACGAAACTTTGTTTTTCCGTTTAGTTCCTGGTTATGTTCCATGGGTGTATAGATACGCTCGTGGTGTGAACTCTCTTGAAATTTACTGGTCTCCAATACCTGAAGAAGATACTCATGGAGTTCTTCTTGGCTACGTCGTGTATTTCAGACGTTATGGTTCTTATGAGAACTTCACCACTGTCAAAGTGAACGCAAGTACCAGAGTATGCATTATTACAGGTCTTTTGGAGGCCACGAGATATGAAATCAAAGTTGCGGGTCGTACATCTGTTGGAGAGGGTCCTTTGCGTACCACATATGAGTACACAGGTTGGTAGCTAAGCGCTGTGTTTATTAATGAAGGAATTCCTAAAAAGTAGTCTTGATGCACTTAAACGGTTTGTCTTTCTTATACAATGCGAGCTTGATAGCTTGTTATGATACTGATTGTCAAGGTTTATTAGTTTAGCTCTTGCACAATGCCGCACCTCAGTTTTACTTACACAGGCAAATTTTGTGCATTTTTTGTCGCGTTGTGATCTCATTCAATTTTTTGGGATTGTTAATTAATTAAAACACCGCAGTTTTGTGTGACCTGAAGTGTCTTCTCCTGTTCTCTTCTAAGATATTATGCAATCAATTAGTTTCAACAATCCTGTAAGAACAAACACTTACTTAAAATGTTTAATGCCATAATCGGATTCGCAGACCTTAAGCACGCGCCATTTAGAGTATTGGGGTTGTCCCTATGATATGGGACAATTTTTTCTATTTTTAGAACAAATTGCCCTTTTGCCTGCGGCACACGCTGGAATATGCTCCAAGGAGTTTTGCGGATGTCGCGCTGGGGAAATGGCGTCGGAAATTCCCGAAATCTTTCATTCTTTTGGCCGACAGCTCAGCCCGTTTGTGTGTTGGGATCTTGCTTAAGATTTTCGTCGTAGGTTTCTCCAGTTTCAGTGAAGTAAGACAGTGTCAAAATTGGGTGTGTCGCGCTTTATATCACTGACCAAGTTGTGTTCCGCTGCTTCTTTTACAAGATCTCCACATTACTCCACTCTAAGTTTCACATATGTTGAAGATTAACAGCTTTTCCATCACACAGCAATAAACTATTTGGATATATTTGGATATAGCAGCGTTCCAGGACTTTAAAGTTTTCCTCTTCTTCCCACACGCTTGGGAAAGATTTCGCCAGACTCTATTGCGAACGAAAAGTAAGCTTAAAAAAATAATGATTCCAAGTTTAAGTTTCGCCTGAATTGTAACCAGCGGTTGACGTTTCATCAAGTCCTAATAAGTGACAATAGGTTTATATATGTAGGTGCTGCTTAGTCTTGTTTGTGTAAAACTCCAATAAATTGCCTGTTGTCGATGAATAAGAGCGCCCGCGGATGCGTGCTTTGTAGATTCAGTAAAACTCGCCAAATTGGACTTCTGCACTTTTGTGTGAAAACGTACATGGAACTCGTATAATATCTCTAGGTTTTAAATATGTTTAAGGTTGATAAATGTTTGAGAACATATTAAAAGCTCAGCTGAAACTATGTAAATACAGCAGAAACAATATAAAATTAAACAAAGGTTACTTAACTGAAGGATAGTAGTGATTTTCTCAGTATAATGCATTTCACAGATTGCATTCTTTCACGGCTAGTCATTGTTATGCAAATGAGATCCGTATGTAAAGGCACCATGTGGTCTCCACAAGTCGTCCTTTTGAGAGGGCAGTACCTGAAACAAAGGACGCGCGAGGAACAACCCAAAGGGAGGGCAATAAATAATTGGGAGGATCTGAATCCTCTGGTGCTACGCATTGTATTCAGGGAATCATAATTATCCTACAGGTAAGTAACCTTTGTCTACTTTTATGTTGTCTTATGATCCGTCCTGCATGCGCAGGATTCAGATTGAATAACTCAAAGCATACTCCCGAGCGTAATAAATAGCACCAGACAATGAATGCTTCCCAAATGAGCACTTTATTTGCGTAACACAGAGACATAGCATCAGTCTTTAAGACTACAGTGTAACAGCAGACTGAGCAATCTGGCCAACAGTAGATGTTTCTCTTTGATAGAACACGGCAAAAGTGCAGCGTTTTTCCAGTCAGCTGTCTTCAAAATAACATCTAAGTGTACTGACTGCATTGAAGTCGAATCTGAATCTGTGACCCTTAAATATACTAACATCATTTCCTGCCAACCACAATATAGCTTTGAGCCATCTTGAGAGAGTTGCAGGTGAATGGACTTTTTAGGGGGTACCATACGAAACAAAAACTGGTGAGGCTTTAACCCTTTGCGTCCTGTAAATTTTGACCCAAAAACCCCTTTTTTTAGACATTTTAGAGATTTCAGGCTGAATGTTGGGCAAATTAGCTTTAAGGTATAATGGTAGGTGGATTTTTTTTGAAAAATGCGAAAAATATTTTTTTTTCGCTATTCAAATTGAGAACACTGAGAAAAATAATTTGCAAAAAGAATGGAGGAAAAAGCAGCTTTTTTACTTTTCACGAAAAGAGAAAAACTATTTTTGAATCTCATTAAACCTCTTACGGCGAATTGATAGCTCTAATAAAAATTCACGTGCAGTTGTCACATGCAATGCGAATTGCGGTGTGATATTTTACTTGCGCATGCGAACTGATCTCGATCTAGTTGTTTTATCACAGGTTAGGTTTGGTTCTTGCAAATTTTCATTATGTCAGGACGAAAACCCGCAAGAAAACTTTTTGCCTATTTTCGTCTCCGAAGAAGCCGAAGGGGCGAAAATCTGGTAGAACCAGCAGGTTAAGCGTCGAACAAGATCTTTGGTCCTGATCTGAGCGACCATGGGTCGCATTGTTTTAAACTTAGAAGAATGGTTGATGGAACTCGAGGACACTAGTCCCGCCAATGAAGCTGAAGGTGAAAATACAACAAATGCTAGCGCGCGAAATTGCTGGTGAACGGACGCGATTCCGAAACTTCCCAGCGAGAGAGTCAAGCACAGATGTAGATGTAGACGATGTATAGACCTCGAGATTTCCTCTTTTGCTTTACGAGGCGTGGTTTCAAAAAAATGTCTGGAGGACGAAGAAGTCTAAACTCGAACAACATAATGCCCATGCGGCCGACGAAGTCTTCTTAGTAAAAGAAATAATCACGGCAGTTTAAATACAAACCTGTTTAAATCTTTTAGTAGTTTTTTGCTTCTCAGATGATTTCACTGCAACGGAGACGTCTGTTTATTTCAAGTCGTCATGGCCCATTGTTGTGGTAAACTGACCCATGCCGACATCTGTAAGTGCGAAGGGGATTTTTAACACCTATTCATACCAATCTCGTAAAAGGTTTTTCGTCTTTTTCTCGTTAAAATAAAACGGCGCATAAGGATAAACACTTTTAGTTCGTTTACGCGCGTCTTCAAACGGAATTGGCTGAAAATCGGCAGGTACGTTCCTGGTTACCTCCTTCCAAATAGGGTGTCGGGATTTCTTTAATTTCGCTTCTGTTTCAGAGTTATGGCCATTTTAGTAGAAGGAAACACACGCGTTCATAATATCAAACTTTAGGAGGGAGTAGAAAAAAAAAGAAAAAAAAACACACATCTGGAAAATCGCCGACACCCTTTTTGAGGGTGATGTGTGAGAATACATTTCCGATGTTAATCGCGCCGCTCCGATAATTCACGCTCGGAAGCGAACCAGTTTAAGCAAAGCTTTGTTTCTGGCTTATTCTTTTCATATCACTGCAACAATAATCTTAAAAATTTCAAAAATATGATTGTACTCTACAACTACTAAGCTTTCAGAAAATGTATAGGTTGATGGGGTTTTCTTTCAAAGCGCCAGCGTAAGAACGCCATTTCCAATCACTGTCAATCCACCTACCATGACACCTTAATCTAGTCCAAAATGCATCTGCAACATTGCAACCTGCTTTTCTTGCCCGCAGCATCGCGATTTACAACATTTTGGCTCGGGCATGCACAGAAATCAAAATTTTGATTTTTGGACGAGAAAGTGACCTACGTCTTTAGGCTTTTTGATTTTTGACTTAAATTTTTCCCGTTCCTTTTTCTCCTTTTCTTTTCTTTCTGCTGCAGTGGTTGACCTTCTACTGGGCTTGCTTACGGTTAAAAAACTTCTCAGGAAGCGTCATATCGAAGCGGGCAATTTGTACCATGGAGCAGCCAGGTGTAGAGGCAGGAAATTTTGCTCTGAGTTTTTTACTCAACTTTTTGAGCATTTTAGTGCATATCTCAGGCTCCATCAAGCTGATCACTCTGATCTGGGAATCATTGGAAAGATCTTTTCCTTCTGCAGAAGTTGAGTATAGATGATGCCAATTTTGGTCAAAAGTGATGACGTCAGAAGTGGAAGAAAGGCCAAGCTTGGTTTCGGGCCGAATACGATCCCAACAGGAGTCGAAGGGTTAAGTGACTGTCTTATACTCGCGGTTCTAGCTACATAATGTTACATAGTTGAATGAGCACAACGCTTTTCATTCTCGGGGAAAGCTGGTAACGAAACTATCAAAGAAGAGTTTCCAGTTCTGGATGATTTCAAGAGGCTTTAACTACAAACTGGGTAACAATGGCAGTTGAATACAAAATTACATACTTAATGCTGACAGCGTTTGGCTTCTCTGAGCCGAAACTAAGGTCACTAAAGCGGCTGTTTTAAGTGTTAACTGCTTCACCTCTAAGACTGAAAGAGGAAACCATGGATCTGAGAAAGTTAACGAAACATTAACAGCCTAGGTAAAACTGTACTTTGGCCCAGGCTGACGGACATGACACATCCCTTTAGTGTTCCCCCGATCAATAACGCATTCTAGCCATATATCAGATTTAACTCAACATACTTTCATTGCGGCCACAACATGGGTGCTGCTATCAAAAGCACATGGTGAGTCTCTCGCGGCATACTCACTGGCCCGATACATCACATCTCTTCCTTTCTCAGGTAAATGCTTCCTTTCATAAACAAGCATTTTCAACCGTATCAACTATAACGTCAGAAAAGCATGTTCTATATATTGTTTAACATGCAACAAACAAGGCTAAACCTTTCGATCTGTGTTTTGGTTAAATTACAAGGGTTCAATGTTCATGTTCCCTTAAGAAAGTTAGCAACATAGTCTTTTAATCAAGGCTAAACGTTTCGAGCTGTGTTTTGGTTAAATAACAAGTGTTCGGTGTTCATGTTCCCTTAAGAAAGTTAACAACATAGTCTCTTAATCTCTCTGTCAATCTCTTGTGTCCTCTAGGGTCGTGAGGTACATGGTGTCTCTGATTTTGCTCCAATGTTCTCCTGGAGATTAAAGCATTCTTCGCTGTCCAGCAGTCCTGTAGCCGTCTCTTCTGTGGGTAGCGAGGCAGGTGTTGTCAAGACATCTTGTTCTCGCTGGGGTGTGGGGTCGTTCACATATTGTTTCACATGGCTTGTTCTTCTGGAATACTGCTCCACTGTTAGACTTTTCACAACGAGACTGTTTCCGTTCTTGCTGACAACCTTGAAGGGGGCCGAATTAAAAACTGTGCTGAGTTTATTAGTCTTGTCTTGTTGGACTAGGACTTCGTCACCTATGTCGACATTGGAGTGACTGGCCATGCGTAGTGTTTCTGCAGAGTCTTTGGTTTTGGCTTTCTGTTCAGCATCGCGATTATGGAATTCGTGGTCATAAACATGGTCGATCCTTAAACAGGACACTTCCCGCTAACTTTCCGGTCAAACAGCAGCTCGGCTGGACTCCTTCCTGTCGTACTGTGGGGGATGCTTCTGTAGGCTGTAAGATACTGCCTCAGCTCTGCTTGCCATGGTTTGTTTTCTGCCTGAGCAATCTGCAGTCGCTTTAGTAATGACCGATTCTGCCTCTCCACCTCCCCGTTGGCTAGGGCCCACTTGGCTGTAACTTTGAGATGGGTTATACCATGCTGTTTGCAATACTCTCTGAATTCAATTGACTTAAACTGTGGAACATTGTCGGACTTGATGGTGACTAGTAGTCCATGTCTACAGAAAGTGTCTGCCCGGCGGTCGATGACCTTTTTAGAAGTAGTGGATTGCATGACCTCGACCTCATAGAAGCCATGGTAATTAACAATCACCAGCAATGAGTGTCCGAATGGAAGTGGTCCCATTAAGTCGACGGCTAGGTCTTGGCAGGGTTCATCTGGTAATGCCGTGGAGCGGATTGGTTTAGGGGGGTCGGGCTGTACCACTAACTGATATCCATGGCATGCCCGGCAGTGTCTATCAGCGGCTTTGTCTATTCCTGGCCACCACACCTTGGTGGCGATGTTCTGTTTGGTGCTCACCACTCCCAAGTGCCCTTCAAAAGTGAGAGCTAGGGTCCTTGGTTGTAGCTTTTGGGAATGACAATACGTGTGCCTTGGAGCACAAGCTAACCAATGACACACAACTCCCCGGTTACTGCTATGTACTGCTTACACTACTCAAACTGCCCAGTGGTAATAGCCTTCATTACTTCCACTAGGCCTTCATCAACAGCCATGGCTTCCTCTATCTCACGAGTGGTGAATGCTGTTGGTGTCGCATTTACAGCAAGAAATCTAACATATTTTTCTTCAGATTGCTGGTGGTTGTTAGGCTTAACTTTTCTACAAAGAAGTCGTGACAGTAGATGGGCAATGTTCTTTTGTCCAGGCCTGTGTACCACGCTGAAATCGTATGGCTGTAATCTGAGAACCCATTGGTCTATCCGTGCATATGGTCTCGACCGCGGACCATATATGACTTCTAAGGGATTGTGGTCGATCTCTACATCAGACTTCATTCCATACAAGTAAGCATGGGACCTCTCGCATGCCCACACCACGCCAAGTGCCTCCTTTTGTGTTTGGGAATATCGATATCTGTGCTCGCATTCAGTCAGACTACGGCTTGCCTAACATACTGGTGTCCACACCCCGCCCTGCTCCAGTACAAGAACCGCTCCCAGTCCGACTGGGCTGGCATCTGTATGCCAGGGTGCATGCTTCTTCCTTCTTCTGTTTGAGGGATTCAAAGGACTCGTTCCTTCCAGTCCAAATTCGAATGGTGTGTCTTTCTTGGTCAGTCTTCGCGGCGGTTCAGAAAAGGTTGCAAGGTGGGGTATGAACGTGCTTCTGTAGTTAGCTAAGCCCCGAAAGCTGCGTACATCTGTGGCATTCTTCGATTCTTCCGCCTCTAAAACTGCCCTGACTTAATCTTCTGTAGGCCAAATGCCTTTCTCCGAAAGCAACATACCCATAAACACTTGCCTGTCGATGTTGAGCAAACATTTCTCGGCGTTGAAAGTGAGACCACATTCCTACAGGCGCTTTATAGTTGGCGGAGCTGCTTGTCATGTGTTTTAGTGTCAGGACACTGCACCACGATATCATCTGAAATGTTTTCTGCACACTAAATTCAGGACTGAAGCGATTTCAAGCTGATATTGTTCACTGGCAGAACAGACACCAAAGAGTAAGCGTTTGTATCGTAACAACTCATCGGGTTTGGCAAAGGTTGCGATTTCCCTAACCTGCGATTATACCCTCCCTATATTTAGACGCGGGAAAGGAGGACATGATACATCTTCTTGTCGGATCGTACCTTTAAACTAGATTTTGGTTTTTCCTCTGATTGATCGATAAACAATACTTATGGTTTGATGTCTTCTGATTAGTAGTGATATTTCAACGAGACTTTCGGCCACAAGCTGGTCAGAAAACGGGATGGTGCAAACGAAGCGAGTTTTTTCGAGGAAGAGTTTTCTTTGCGCTAGTTGAAGCCCCGACGAATTTCAATTATAATTCTCTGAAGGCAGAGTGTTGTTCAGGTGAAGATGTTGTGACCGTTCTCTCAGCGGGTTTTTGAAACCACAAAGGTGTTGGAATGTTTCAGAACTGTTTACAAAATCAAAACGGCCGCGATAAATTTCCTCGCTGGACTCTTGGGTAGCCCTCGATCTTGTTCTTGATATTATCCTTAGCCTTCTGCAGATCCACTCGGAGAATTTTCATGGAGCCCCTTAAACAGTTTTTAAATTGCTCGCGCGGTCTTTACTTTCACGATAATGTTCTCCAGTTCGTGACAAAGCGTGGAGCAAATAAAAACTTTGAGTAACTGCAGGATGCACGGCAAGTTAATAACACAGAAATATCGGCAGCGCCATCTCACCCTGCTTCCGAACACATTTGTTTTTCAAAACACGGCCAAGTTTTCATGCATGTATATATGAAACTGCACAAATTATATTCTGCAGACATTTCTCGCGTCTCGTGGCGGATATATAGTGGTTTGACTTCCGGTGAATCCTGGTTGGTTCGTAAATGACAGTTCAACCACACCTTAGTTCATTTTAATCAGGGGGCGGTTGGCGACTGGTCTAATAAATGTATCAGGCTTTTTTTTCCTTCTCGTTTTCAAAAAAAATGCCTGATCGCAGGTTATGATTTCCATGGACTCAGGGCTCAGCTCTAACTGGTGGTACCCCGACTTGAGGCCCAATTTACTGAAGACCTTTGAACCATTCATGGTGTGTAACACCTCGTTAACTATGGGTATTGAGTATCGTCTTCGCATGATTGCTTGGTTTGCCTGTCTCATGTCGATGCATAGGCGGATTTCCCCATTGTTCTTTGGAGCGATCACTACAGGGTTGACCCAAGGTGCTGGACCCGCCACTGTTTCAGTTATTCCTAGGTCAAGGAGTTATGTAGTCTTGTCTTGGACCTTTTCCCTAAGATTAAATGGTATTCTTCTGTAGGGCTGTGCCACGGGTTTCACAGAGGGGCCTATGTCCAGGGATACTTGTTTGTTTTTTAACTTCCCGACACCTTCAAATACGTTTGGGTACTGTTGCTTCAATTTGTTGGCTTTAGTTGTTACCACAGCAATGTTGATTCCGACCTTTAACACCCCCAATTCTGTTGCTGTTGTCTTTACAAGAAGTGACACCCCTCTACCTTTGATTAGGGAGTTTTAACAATGGCGACGGCGACGGCGGGGACGACGCCTTGTAAAAAATGAATTTATATTTTACCTTTGGATGTCGCAACTTTGTAAATCTGTTCAGTACGCCTGTCGGTCTAAGAACTTGCTCAGGTTAAACATGCACCGACAGCGTTCAATTCGAAAAGAAAGTACGAAATTTTAGCCATTGCGGCTCGCGTTTTGCAAAATACGCAGAACTTGGTCATTTCACGTTGTTGTTTCGCAGAGGACGGCAAAGAAATGTACAAAGATTCAACCCACACGTACACAGCTATTGTTTTGTTCATTAAATCTTTTGTTTGGTGACGCTCTCCTCGCCGTCACCGTCGTGCTTTGCTAAAACTCCGTATTACCGGGACGTCAGCTCTTGTGGATCTATCACAAACACCCATTGTGCACTTAAAACTTCCTTTCACTGGTAATGGTCGATTTCATGCACACGAGTATAGATTTTTGTCTGGAGAGGAAGTCTGTGTGATCCACACTTCACTTCCTTCGCCTTCAGCTGTTCCCATGTCTCTTCATCAATAATATTGCTGTTGGCCCCACAATCTATTAACATCTTAAGGTCCACCCCTTCTATCTGAACAGTGGTCAGGTCTGAATGGTCTCCCTCGTTGATAGCGGAGCTCCGGCGGCCCCAAGGGCGGCCAAGCGGAGCCCCATAACCATATAGGGAAAAAGAAACCTATGAATTGATTTTCTCATGGCTATCATGGGCAGCGGTATTGCTCGTGGGCGCGTACGCACGGAAAATGTATGGATTTCCGGACAAGTGTTCGGCAATCCATACATTTGTTACTAAATTTTTACGTTTTTGAATGGCTGTATCTTGTTCAATATTGGCGCAATTTACACGAAACTTAAGGATTTTGTAAAGCTCGGTGTGCTCTTCCTGAATATATGGGTCTTGTGTTGTTAATCCCATAATACACCAATTGTACCCAGGCCCCCACGGTATGAAATCCGGCAATGTTATGATCAATTGACACCTGTCAAAATAAGCTATCTACTGACCAGTATCACGTGATCATATCGCGGGCTCAAGTGTACAGCTCATCGAGGTCACATTTTTTGAAGTCGACCGCTGACCAAGTGCTGGTTTTCGATTGGATCGCGGGCTTATGTCAGGTTAACTTGTTGAAAACAGGGCAGGATTGTTGGGAAGCCTGTTAACGCTAGCCCAGAATTAAAATTTATTTGAATTATAACTTTTTCTTCCATACAAATATTTTTTGCTGCTTTGTGTTGATTATAAAACTCAAAAAAGAAAGTCACACGGTAAACAGAAAACCTCACCGCAAAGTTAAAAACCCCAAATCAACATTCTACCTTTTCCTGGGTTAGCTCAATCGGGCACTGAACAACCCGGCCAAGGAGCTACGCTTTCAGGCTGGCCTAAATCTATATATTACTGAACGCATAGTCATGCTAGGGGTCACAGGGTTCCATTCCGACCTGACGAACATAAGGTTTTGTCTTGCAAACCTTCCCATCAGTGATCCCTCCCCCGACACTTTCTGCAGGTCTTGCCTTTAGCAGGGCGCTGAGGATCACGACCAAAATGGACATTCAAACCACATCCAGAACAAGTTTTGTCTTTCTCTTGGGGTTTCCCTCGTGTACTGATTTTCAGATTGTTACCCTTCTCATTGTCTATACCAATGCTTTCTGATTCCTCCCCTTTTACCTAGAGTACAGCCAGTTGTGTGTCCATTTACTCACGGCATTGTGCAGCGACCTCGAAGGTGCTGTTTCAGTTAAGACCTTAGCCTTCTTCAAGTTTAATGTAGGTTTAAGTACACTAATTCAACACTGCACCTCTAATCTGGTTATCGGCATCGGTGCCAAAATCACAATCTTTTGTTGCTTTTTTTAAACGTGTGGCAAATTGTTGAACGGTCTCACCTGGTTTCTGCGAGATCTGATGGAAGGTCTGGTGGGCGAATGCTGAGTTTACTCGTGGTACGAAATAGGCATTTAATGCCACGACTGCAGGGTTGTAATCTGCGGCGTCTCTATTTTCGGTTAAAGTGGTAAATATCTCCTGCACATCAGGCCCAGCCAAGTGGAGTAGTACTGCTCTTCGCCGCTGCTTAGTTTGCTGCTGTTTTTGTTTCACCCACAATAAGTCCTTTCCCGTCAGTGTATAGTTCGAACAAATTTAACCATCTTGTCCATCGTGGGCCAATCGTCGCCAGGTACCAGATTTCACTCAACATACTTTTATTACGGTCACAACATGACTGCCGCTATCAAAACCACATGGTAAGTCTCTCCCGGCATACATAGTGGCCCGATACATCCCAATCCTCTTACGTAAGCGAGCAACAATGGGATATTCGCCTACGGAATATCCATCTACAGGTAATAACATAGAGGGCAATGCAGATCTGTAAGAATTAATTGTACTTTATGACCTATTAAGGTCCTCAAATTGTTCTGTGAGAAAATCACAAACTGTCATTAGTTCTCCTTGAAGAGGATTTCTCTGTTTCCTATCACACCAGCAACAAAGCATTCCCAAGCCGCTAAATACTGCTTTTCTGTTTCTGAACGTCACGACTTGAGCACATAGCTGGCTGCCCTTGGAGAAATTCCTTAGAGCTGTAGGTTATCCCGGATATATGCCACTCGGCTAGGCGCATTACAACTTCGAGAGGGTATAGAAAATCCTCCTGAGGCCAAGTTAGGAACGTGTCCCTTTGAGGCAGAAGGATAGGACGCTGGACCAGTATTTGGAGAAGTTCTGGATACCAGTGTGCTTTTGGCCACCAAGGTGCTATGATTAGAGCATCTGAAACTTCCTCCACCCTACGGCTCAGGCTCCTGGATCTGGGAACCAGGAAAAATAAACACTCGTTTGAAAATGATGCGTGATACGAACAAATCTATATTCTAGAGAAACAATGATTGTGAAACCCACTTAAACACGGTTGGAAGATATGGAGGTTCCACTCAGGGTTTTTATTATTCTGCCGAGAAAGCTAATCAGCCTATATCCTCTAACAGACAATGATGTGTGAAGTAACATCACCAAAAAGATTTAGAGACTACATGGAGGCTAGGTGCATTCCTCCGAAATTGTGGATGTATGCTACTGAGCAGTGCTATTGTCGACTTTGATAAGGCAGTTGTGTTAATGAACAAAACATTTCACGCCGAAAAGAACTGCAGAAAGTTCAAGTCAATTTATATGCATAGCCTGCTCCTCTGAGGACCACAGACCACCACTTGTAACTCGCAGACCACACCCGAATGAATAGTCATAGTCATCACTGTTGATGGTTTTGCATTCCTAGTACCA
>JAHPZR010037585.1:5000-17836 GCA_019787425.1 Platygyra sinensis
TCTGGCTTCTTCAGAGACGAAATTGGGCAAGAAGTTTTATTGCGGATTTTTGTCCTGACATAAAGAAAATTTGACAAGAACGAAAGCTAGCTTGCGATGAAATAACCAGATCGAGAATGGCTCATGTGAGAAAAAAATATCACACTGCAATTCACATTACATGTGACAACTGGCGGTGAATTTTAATTAGAGCTGTCAACGTGCCCGAAGAGGTTTAATGAGATTCAAAAATAGTTTTTCTCTTTATCGTAAAAAGTAAAAAAGCTTTTTTCTCCAATTTTTTGCAAATTATTTTTCTCAGTCTTCTCAATTTGAACAGCGAAAAAAAGATTTTTTGCATTTTTCATAAAAATCCACCTACCATGATACCTTAATGTATGGAGGTTCCCCCAAAACAATTTTTCATTTTGAACTAAAAGAGAATTTGTTATGACTTTATGAATTACAATATTTTTATTTGGTACAAACCTCCTGCTGATCAGGAAAGCAAGGGCTCACTTTATGACATAATCATTATGGTTTAGTCATGTCATATTCCTTAACCTATATCACTAGCACTTTGCAACTGAGAGAAGGCTAGTACAAGTGGTGTGCCAAAATTATGGCTAATTTAAGCGTTTTTAAAAAAGTCAAAGGAAAAGTCAAAAGAACTTCCACTTTCAATGTAGATTTTCATATGAGAAAATATTTTTTAAAATATATGGTATGGGCAGTGTAACCTGTGTCTAATTATATCTGGCATCCTACTTGTATTTATTCAAGTGGAGTAGGAATGAACACTGGTTACTAGCATTGGTCACTTGGCGATAATTACCTCTGACACAGTGTACCAAACCAAATTCGCTAATGTTACATGTACAAAACAGTGTGTTCGGTCATATTATAAGTCATTGATCTGCTGAGAGGGATTGACTTCAAGTGTCATTGTATTGGCACATTTGAAAACAATAGCATACAATGGTTCTGTTGAATAAGCTATGTGTTATTTGTTTACTTTGCAGTATGAAGCAGTAACTGTACCTTACCCAAAAGATAATGAAACAGCAAAGATAAACGAGAAAGAGAAGGAACTGGTGAGATTTGCAAGTAGATCTATGTTAGGGTGGCCGAACAGTTTTTGATATCTGTGTTTCATTCACATTTTTCTCTAAAACCCTTGATCCTTTGGTCACCAAAAATGGCAGCAAGCAAGTTAATAACACAAACTTTGGTTTCTTGATAGGGGTCATAACTGAAATGACATAACTCAAGTGTGCCGCATTCATTGTGGTAAATTGGCCAGTAATGTGATATGTTCTTACAATTTACCTTCACAGGAAGAGCATTCACTGAAAGTGGTCAAGTTAGCAAATGAACAGATTGCAAAGTATGAAGCTGAGGTATGTAATGCAAGAGATTTTTTGTAAGCAACATGTTCATGTTGTATACTGTTGTGTGACCATTGTTCAGCTGTGAGTATTAGAAAATACAATAGCTAATTAGTAACAGACTAGTAAAAATTCAGATTTGTCTAGCCAGAGAAGGTTTTTGTAATCGAACTCTAAGTCAATTGAAATGTTGGAGGATAGATAGCTTAATATTAGTTAAGGATGGCAGAAGAGGAGAGCAGAGATCTCGTCTGCAGCAAGGAGGTCACCATGACAGCCCATACTCAGCCCACTTTCAGGTACCTGTCATCACAGCACTGTGAAGAAAGAGTGTGTAGACGATATTCTTACCTAAGTGAGGAGGGAAGCAAGAGTATTCAACACCAAAGCAATACACTGCAAGCAAAGCACATGACCAGCTGATTTTGATCATGTCATGATGTAGCAGAAGAGAACACTGGTACCGATACTGGCGAAGATCACAAAGGTGTAGTTGAAGATGCAGAGTTTGAAGCTGTCGAGGTCATGTGCATCAAGGAACTCTTATTGTTTGGGTTAAACTGTTGCGCGTTTTAGTGGCATTTAAAATATAGATAGGACCCTGCGCGCGCTCTGATTGGTTAAAAACCTATGTTTTATCAGAGTATAAAACATAGAAAAAGCGTGTTTTATTGTTTTGCGCGCGTAAAATCTATAATTTAAAGCAAATGAAGAAGCCTAAGTCGTGTATTCAGGGGCACCCGACGATCAAATTAAGCAAAAAAGCCTCTGAGGGATATTTCTGGGCTCCTTGTAATGTTTAAAGACTGTTTAAAGAGTTGTTTTAATCAGCTAGAAAAATTTGATCTGTTCGGATTTCTTAGCTAAAGATTGAAGTGCCCGAAAATTTTAGGGAATGAACTCTTCATTTCAGAATTTGCTAGCTGAACGTTACCTTAGAAGAACTTCTCTGCGAACTTTTTTCTTACCCGAAAATGCCAGGCGACCTTTTTTAGAGCCAGAAATTTAAAAAATATCCCTTCCGAAAATCTAAGGGACTGTTTTTCCCTGCATTTCTCTGGTTGCAAATCTTTTAGGTGATGTTTTAGTAAGGAATCAGTAGCTTTTTGGGAATGCATTATCCGAAAGTCTTAGAACGGGTAGACTCTCCCGAACAGATATTTCATCGAAGTTTCTCGTTGGGTGCCCCTGTGTATTACACTGTGATAAAACACTCCGGTCATTTAAGAACACTCGAGAAATGAAGAAAACACTCGCCTGCGGCTCGTGTTTTTTACATTTCCCTCGTGTTGTCAAATGACCATCGTGTTTTATCACAGTGTAATACACGGCTTAGGCTTCTTTATTTGTTAAATAAAGACAAGTAGATAAGACGGCAATGATACACACTCTGTTTTGAAAGAGTGACAGCAAAAACTATATAAGAAAACCGCTATAACAAATCAAGATAGGACCATAATCTCCATACGAGCAAGAGAGATTGAGGAAGAAGAGGTTGTGTGGCGTGACATACTAACTATGTAGGATGAATTGTTGATAATAAATCTCTTTCTCTTCAGTTGCAGGAAATCAAGTCATTGAAACCCTTCGAAGAAATGACAGTAAGCATATTTAAAATTTAACACATCAAAAGTTGCTTAATTAAGAATAACTCTTGAAATATTGAAGCGGTGTTCTTCGATCGTGGCACTGGAAATGTAGATCACAAAGAAAACAAAATCCCATCCATTGTGCCATTTACTACATCACTTCTTAGTTATTTTAGCTAGGTCATTATATTTCATATCACTGGGGAGCAGTGATGGTGCAAATGGATGTTTTGTACCCAGGCTCGGACGTTTTGTACCCACTTTCGGTCAGTTTGTACCCAACCCTCTGGTCGATTCGTACCCAACAAATTATGACACAAAATGTGTAAAACAAACATGAACAATAGTTTCATTTATTCTAGTAATCCCAAAAAGCTAATTTCTAATCGCAGAAACTTTGAAAAGTTATATTTTAGTTAATACATGCAGCCATCGCACAAAAGAGCTTCTTGACGCTTGTTGACGAATTTTTTACACGTGATACACCGATACACATATACCTTGCGCGTGCAAGCGAAACTTCAAAAACTTTATGTGACATGTTTTTGTTGGGTACGAACTGATCGAAATTGGGTACGAAACGTCTGAGCCTGGGTACGAATTGTCTAGGTACGAAACAACCATAGGTACGAAACCTGGATATTTTGCTTACCAATCGTTTCGTACCCATGGATGTTTCGTACCCAGGCTCAGACGATTCGTACCCATTGGCCTGGGTTTGATTCTGGCCCGGTGTCATATGTGGGTCAAGCTGGTTGCTTGTTCTCGCGTTGCTACAAGGGTTTTCCTTCCTCCACAAAAACCAGCATCTCTAAATTCTGATTCGACCAGGACAAAGGAACTGCAAGAAAACTATCTAAGACTAATATGGCTTCCTCTAAAAGTGTAATTTATCAGCAGTCACAGTCTGATGATTTTTTGATCTTGGTAGAAAGGCCCTTTGTTTCTTAGCATTTTCCAACAAACTTCTCGTGATCGAGTTTGTCAAGAAGCCTTTTGAAAAGTATCACAAAATGAAATGGCTTGTCCTTGACTACTTTAGATGAAGAATACGCATTAAAATGTTATCTTGCCTTTTTAATATACTACTGGGCTTTTTTACAGAGTAAAGGCTCGTGCCCGGGTGTTATCCTTGGGGGAGGGCGATTGTAGCATTGCTAAGGGCCTGTTCACATGGGGGTGGGGAAGCCCAGGTAGGTGAGGTACCCCACCTACCTGTGGTAAAAGAAAGCTAGCCTTCACATGCAATATTTATAATCCCGGGGCTGTGGGGTGAGGTTTCCAAATGCTTCCAGATTGTTTCTTTTACTCAGTGATAACCTTTCTTTAATAAGAGCTCTCGTTCTTTGTCAAGCTGTTATTTACAGTCACTGCTCATTTCATTCAAGGGCTTTTCGGGCTCAGTGAGCCTTTCAAGGCCAAATTCATCGAAGAGATCAATCGCTAAACTAAACATCGGCGCGGCGTATCTTTGTGTACATCGCCGACAGGCCCTGCTCAAAATCCTTTCCATTTAGTGTAGCCCCTGAGGAAGGTTAGTCCTGTCTAACCGAAATATTGGGCATTGAATTTAACAGTTTTAGCCGTCCGGTCAGACTTTCAATTGGTTTTATAAATGCCCAGCTAAACATCACCCCACCCCACCTTCAGCATTCACATGGAGAAAACTTACCCCACCTAAGCTGGTTACCCGGTACGGCTGACTGGGCAACCCGCCTAGGTGAGGTACCCTATCTCTCATGTGAATGTCGAGAAAAAAAGAGAGATTGTATGGAGAGATTGGTAACCCCACCAAGGCGGGGGACCTCACCTACCTGGGGTCCCCCACCTCCATGTGAACAGGCCCTAAGATTGACTAATGCATTAGTCTTTCTTTTCTCTCATGTGTAAATGAGGGAACAAGAGCCCCGGACAAGAGGTTTGTAGGCAGTCTAAACGCTTTGTTTTTCTGTACACAAGGTTGATGAGTATGCTGCAGCACACCCAGAGTGGAACAAACAGTTAGATGACGAGATCGCTAAAAATAATTGGAACATGGAGCACTAGCCATCTCATGTGCATACATGTATCAATTTTTCTTCTTCGTCGTTTAAATCTGTTGAAATCTACTGAAATTCATAATATGATGTAACTGAGTTTTGTACTTTTATCACTCGCCACGAATAAAATTAGCTTTGTGGGAATTCACAGTTGGTGTGATTTATTCTGTGTTCAGTTCATTTCTCGTGAAGCGAAGCAAGTCTGACAGGTTTCCCGGCCCATTAGCTCATGTCACATGAAATTTGATGTTGGGTTTGCCGTGTTGTTTGTTCATGGCGATGTGTTGTACGTACAGTGGATTATTCAAACGTCTTGCCGGAGTGCCTTTCAGAACACTTTTTAGTCTGACCACCACCCAAGGTGTTTCCCTGGGTCCGACTGCGGATGGGTTTTTGTTTTACATGTAGATGACGGAATCCTGTACAATATTTGCCGATTGCGTGAATTATCTCAAAGGTCAAGCTCTGCTTTTAAGACCGTGGTGGAAACTCCAGCTAACTGCATACATGTATCTAACTAATGAGACATTTCCGTTATTCAGTCCATTATTTCGAGTTCCCCTAAACTTCATGGGGTTTCCATCCCTCACTAAAACTACTTTCACTTGTTTGAGACGATAATCCAAAGAAAGTAAAAGTTGAAATTAATTGCCTTTTGTGCCAATCATCAAAACATGCATTCTTCTAGATCGCTCAATCACTTCTCAAGTTTTGTGTTTGTGTGCCAGTGAATTCTGACTGTATTATAATATGGATCGTTTGTGGCGTGTATATATATATTGTATCGATGTCGTGCAAGATAAGCTTGCGTGTAGACACTCAAAATCTCTCCTGTGTGCTAAGCAGGAAGGATGACAAACAGGATTTTAAAGTCTACATGCAAACAGTGGTATGAAAGGGCTTTGTTAAAATGAACTTCTTTGCAAGAAGAAAGACTAGAAGGAGGCACTCAGTTCTAGACAAGGCAGCCGTGAAATCTATTCAGTAATGCTCGCGTGCTCGGAAAATCCTCGCATCCTCTTGTTCATATATGTGTGCAAAACTGGTCCGCCACTTCCGGTTTTTTATTGAAAAGCGAAATACTAAAAAAAAGGCCTTTCGTTTATGCTAAGGGGTAGTTAGAGTATTTTTTCCCAAAAAGCTATATCTAGTCCTGGGTACGGTTGTGATTTCTATTTTTGAAACGAAAACTTATGTTTCTTTTTTCGCGCGCTCGCGGAAAATCACGCTTGGCGATTAGCAGTTTTGAAAGTCACGCACCCTCCGATTTAGTCGGGAGGTCGAGATAAAGGTAATGTCCTCGAATATCTGAAATATGTGCGAAGAATGTTGAGTATTGGTTATTTTATACTAACGGAAGCAGTACGGTAGACTTCATCATGCCGTATAAATTACGGTGAAATGGATGGAATTCTTGACTACTTTATCTCATTGCCAATTAACCCTTTACTCGATCGAAAATTATGGTTTTTAAAATTGCAATTTGACCATGCACTCATGTAATGTTGTTACTCGAAACTGCCTTTTGTTTCTTTTTTCTTTTTAAAAAGGAACACATGTCGTAAAAGGTATTCATCTTATCTTTTAAAAGTTGTTTTAGAGTTGGTGGGGTTATGACGTGCATTTACCGTCACAGATCATTTCAGTAAGCTTATTAGACATTTCGCAGCATTTCTTCGCAATTTTTTTCGCCAGACTAGTTTAAAATCGTTGACGATTTAATTGACTACAAACACATAGTGATTCCCATGGTAAAGTCATAAATCAATCGTTACAAAATTCAGAAAGTTCTAGTGTGACAATATAATCCAAGTTGCCCCGTAACCATGCAACATTTTCTACTAACCCTACTCATGCAGGGAAGTCAAAGGTGAACCGACAGAAACCAAAACAGACGGCACACAGATAGTCCTAATTGGAGTATTCAGTTTGATCCTTTTGTGGAGACCCAGCTTGCCTGATAGATAACAGCATGGTGCAAGATCGAGTTAGAAATGCAAAAGCTAAGCTTAGACATAAAACGAAGAACGGCGAAGTTCGAAAATCCCGGCTCAGTATGTTCGATTCAGTGAGATCGTCTTCCAGCGCTGTATCTGTGTCTCAAAGTTCCTCAGGTGGAGACGATACAGGTAAAGTTTCCAGTTATTTCATTTGCTAGCTTCCTTTTGTGACAGACGTAAAGTGAAATCATTTATTCAAAACAAAGATGAACTTTCTAAAGTCTGCCAGTACTGGAGCGGAGTTAAATTGTTCGCCATGTGAAACCGATCTAATATTTCTTTCACGGGTGCTTTTAATATTTACCCTGCGAGCTTTTTCCTAGTTTTGCAAACTTCCAACATTGTTTCTTTTGATCTTAGAGTTTGATGTTGACGAAGAATTGCCTGATGATGAAGAAGTCGAGCGACGATTTTCCACTCTATTGGTAAGCTGAATTCAACTTATGTTCAAAATTGTTCAAGAGCTTTGATGGTTATATTTATGCGACCCACGAGAAGTAAACAAGTCATGATTACTCTGTCAGCTTTCGTAAAGTTTTACCTGTTTAGCTTTGTTTGTAACACAGGAAAAGATGACGCTACCACCAGAGAGAGCGGCGGAACTTGCCAAAAGTCCAAAAGCTCATAAATGGAAAATGATCAAAGCAAAGGTATTGAACTGTTTTCACTATTTCTACTAATTTCTAAATATAATATTGATCCGTCGTAGTGAACGAAATACTAAATCGTGAGTAAATTAAATGTATGAATTTTATTTTACTAGTACTTTACTTGAAACAGCCAAGTAAGATTGTGTGCAACTGAAAGAGTGTTTTTGAATCTTTTTCTGGAATGTATTGTTTTACACCCGTGAAGCGTTCATTCGTATCCATAACATTTACGTCAGTCGACATTGACAGATAAGTGCTTTCAACATTAAAGTTTAATTACTCCTTTTGTCACATCAGAGAATAACACTGCAATAGATCCGTATCTCGGATTATATCGCTGGCTTTTCCCACGGTCATCTCGTCGTGAATCGGAATTTAATTGCAGAAGCTACATGCATGTGGCTACTCCGATCCTTAGAAAGAATTTTGCTGACTTTTGCAAACAAACAAGAAGTCTTCACAATTCTATAATGAATTCTTGAAGTTGCTATAAATAAGTTGTGGTTGATTTGAAAGGATGTCTAATTACCAACGTTGCAGGTGGCAACAAATAAAAGTTCATTCTTGCGACTTTTTTAGTCGCAAGGTCTCCATAGATCTTGCCTCAACAGAGAGAGAGAGAGCTGTTTTTGATCACTAACGGCAAGTCGCATTGTAACATCTTAAAATTAGAGATGTGAGTTCACACACCTCACAGCGTATGAAGATGGCGGTACATTCATCAGTTATTCAAACCTTCTAAAGCTGAAACGGAAAGCAAACTTAACCCTCACATCCTAGAGAAAAAATGTCCGAATCAGACGATGATTCCGGTATTGACAGACAAGAGGATGTTAGTATGGGTTTTCATGGGATGTCGATTTACTTTGTAGCTTTATGAGTTAACTGGACCTTACATTAATATGTGGTGCTTAATTTTGTGAACAATATTTGACAGTCTTTGTTCAGGGAACGGAATTTGTGCACTCACGATTGTAAAATTAAGGCACATTTAAACACATGCTGGTGGATAATAATATGCCAATTATTCTTCTTGCAATTACAAAATTATTGCTCTTCAAGTTATTTTAATGCACAAATGATGACATACTCGGCAATCAATGAAATAAAATTAAATAGACTTTTCCAAAAGTGTTTGTGTAAGAAATGTGTTCACATAATCTTGTAGTGGAGTTGTATTTCAATACACTGAAGCACCTGTTAGCATATATTTTTTTTATTTTTTATATCGGTATTATATCTACTGCCTACCAAAAACTTACTTTCTGATAAGTTAGTTCAGAGGGCCAATCAATCAGATTGTGTATTTGACCTGTAGCCACTGTCTCAAATGCTTCTTTGTCGTCACTGACAATTATTTCCTGTTGTTTTGTGGCTTACTCAGTTTCTCAGAAGAATTACCCTCAACTGTGACAAATTCTTTATTTTCTTTTCCTTTTACTAAATTGTCTTGTCTTTCTTGCTTTTGAGAATGTCAAACATGAATAAACATTTTTCATTAACAAAGCTTGTTTCAGGGACCAAACATTCAGTGGGAGAATATAAGCCTTTGTCTTTTTTGTATGGACCTTGCTTTGCTCAGTCCATGTACAATGTTAATTATTACACATTGGGGCAATATTCTTCCATAACAGCTCTCCTGCTAGGTTAATATTTAATGTCAATGAGTGTAACGCAGCTAGGTAAGGTAACAGTGTACAACAAATAAGCAAACAGCAATATGGCGTAATTGAGGGGGACAAAGCCCTGTGGCAGGTTTGCTGCAACTTCATGATTGTACACCAACTAAGCCTCACTTCTTCCCCCACTAAAGTGGGAGTAGAACAAAAATATTGGCAGAGCCTTTCTTATCTCCCAAGCACAGCAGAGACTGGATCAGACAAGATTAAGGCAAGGATATAAGATGGCATTAGACACAAGCAATGCCAGAGCTTAGGGGAAGTTGCTATGCACACTTAACAGAACCACAAAGAGTGACCCCAGTTTATTGGCAAATAACAAATAAAAAGCCCGTCTCCTAGGGAGGGTGGGAAATTTTACGGCAAAACTGTTACAAACTGTGTACTCTCGTGCAAACTGCCAGGATTATGCCCTGTGACAGTGTCTTGAGATTTGTATAGCAGGACAGTGTCTCAAAGTTCAACCAATAGGCACAGTTGTACTATAAGCTAAAATAATAAATGCAACGTGGCGAGCTTGTCATCCATGAATGGGGCTAACAAATATACCGGTATGGGCCAATCTAGGAGAAGCTAAGATATTTTGCTAGATCACATCATTGGCAAGATAGAAGCTAAAAATACAGATATGAATGGCATTTGTGCTAACTGCTAGAATAAGGGAACATTCATTCATGAATTTAGCATTTAGTATTGTTCTATGCTTTATCCTACTGGACTGCGTGACGAATGGAAGCAGTCATGTTACATTAACTGCGTTTTACTGGCTGGTAAAAGTGTTAGTATACTAGTAATGTGACACTTTTGAGTGTCATCCCGTGGAACAATACCAGTGGAACCCCCATATGAAAAGGTGGGGATTTGTGTGTTGGAAAATATGGATGAAACCCCTAAAGGATATTAAATCTTTGCATGGCTCAAGCTTTATTTGACCCCTAAAAGTTACACCTTAAAAAGGATAGGCCAGGCCTGCTTACCAGCCACTGTTCAGAAGAGAAACCTGGGCTAATAGACCAGACTTAGTGACATGAGGCAGAAATCAAACCTAAAAATGGAAATGAGAGTATTTTTAAATTGTTTCCTTTTTGAGTTATCCTATAAGGATACTAAAAGTAGTGGCGAACACACTAAATAAGACTAAAATCCTTGATTTACATCCCCAAGCAAGACATCAAGCATCCACAGAATTTTGATATAAGAGTATTTGACTCTTGGGGAATAACCCATGAGTCACTTGAATTTTCTTGGCATAGACATGCACATGTAGCCTTTAGGTGAGAGTATGTACCAAGCATACAGCTGTTTCGGGAAAGGTTGTCCAAAAGAAGGGTAACAGCGTTCGTGACAATGCCGAAAGGTAGTATGGGAGATATTCAATAAAATAAATTCAACTTGTAGTGAACGCCCAGAATCGAAGATGCCACGACCGTCCTGTGAAGACCTACAGTAGCGGGCTATTTGGATGAAAGATCTAATTTCTTAGGATATATATAGCATTGATGAGGTGGCAGTACACACAGGCTTATGCATGTTGAAGCTCTCTCTCGCTATCACGCTACCAAAACAAGTTCAAACACAAAGGGTTCATTAACAAAAACGATGGCTCTGCACGTGCACCACGATTTTTGGTACCTTTCTCCGACTTTCTCCGCAAAGCGTGACATAAAACAATTAAGGTTAAAGTTGTCAGAATCATGCTTTCTCTGTGAATCCTAACCCTTTGTTACTAATTCATGGTGTGAATCATTTGACTGAATTTTGAAATTCACTTGTATCTCGATGTCAGCACGGTAACAAAACGTAAGGCTAGCATGTATTTCTAGCTAACAATTTCGATAGTATTGCCGTCAAGTTTTCGTTGACTCATACTGACAGTTTACCATAATGCCTTTCGGTATTGTCGAGTATGCTTTTATGGTTCTTTTGGACAACCTTTCTCGAAACAGCTGTATACAAGTAATCAAAGTCAGATATTCCATAGTATAATACCACAAGAGAGTGTTGCAAGACTATTTTACACACAGCACTTGATGGGAAGGTTGGATGTAATACCATTGAATATACATCTGCTGTTCTATAGTCTGATTCCTGTAGTCTGATTGGCTCTAAGCATGTGTGGTAGATAGAGGGGAACTTGAACGTACGCTGGATAACATGCTTGGGATTTAGGCAACAGTACGATCATATTGCAAAAAGAGAGTTGTGAAAACAACTTTGCAAAAGATGCTAAAATACTTCAACTGTCACAAAAGTATTCAAAAACAACCGCCTGTGACGAACCTTGGCCTTTCTTCCACTTCTGACGTCATCACTTTTGACCAAAATTGGCATCATCTATACCCAACTTCTGCAGGAGAAAAAGATCTTTCCAATGATGCCTAGATCAGAGTGATCTGCCTAATGAAGCCTGAGATATGCACAAAAATGGTAAAAAAGATGAGTGAAAAACTCAGAGCAAAGTTTCTTGCCACTACACCTAGCTGCTCCATGATAAACATAGGCATGCAAAGCGTGCAAGAGTTATTTTTTTGTGATAGGAGCATTCGTAGAACTGTTTACAGTAATGATTTAGTTAAGTTTTTTTGGTTGAGATGTACAGCAAGAAAGAAACTGGGAATTTATGATGAACATACCATGTTACATCGGTAATGGTAAGATAGCTAAATAGTAAGCCATCAAATGTTTGAGTGAACAACGTACAGTACTCACCAAATTAATGTAGATACCATCTTATTTTCTAACAGGCAATTTGATTCGTTCTTTGATACCCACACCGTGATTGGTGTGACACGCGCACACGCATAACTCCCTCACTCATCGATCACATAGCCCTTCCAACCCCCAAAAGGAATTTTTGCTCAAAATACTCAAGTTAAGAGACCTTATCGCATTTTATACGAGTCGTAAGTTTACCCTTTTTACACAACACCTCTTCATCGAAAACAGAAAGAAAGAGAAAAAACCGTTCTGACACGTTGAAAGTTTAATTTAATTTACTCCGATATGAAAAACAAAAGTGTCAAGTTACCATTTTTAACTAAAAATAGCAAACATCTTGTGCCAACGACTTGCTCTCAAATGAAAAACAAAAGTGTCAAATTACCATTTGTAACTAAAAGTAGCAAGCATCTTGTGGGAACGATTTGCTCTTATATGAAAAACAAAAGTGTCAAGTCACCATTTGTAACTAAAAATAGCAAGCATCTTGTGGGATCAAGTGGTGACGATGTATCAGCTCTAATTGAATTCACTCCCTTGTGAAAAACAAAAGTGTCAAATTACCCTTAGTTTCGTAACTAAAAAATAAAAATATCTCTCTATATTTGCATGCAACAAGAACAAAATAATCGTTTCCTGTACCTATTGTAAACGTTCGAACTCTTTCAAAATTAAATCAAAATGGTCCCGTCTCCTTTAAAACATTTCCTAAGAACTAGAAGCAACGATGCATGACGTCTAATTGAATTTACTCCTTGTGAAAAACAAAAATATCAAGTTACCTTTGTAACTAA
>JAHPZR010037586.1:12500-21968 GCA_019787425.1 Platygyra sinensis
GCAGCAAGCAAGTTAATAACACAAACTTTGGTTTCTTGATAGGGGTCATAACTGAAATGATATAACTCAAGCGTGCATTCATTGTGGTAAATTGGCCAGTAATGTGATATGTTCTTACAATTTACCTTCACAGGAAGAGCATTCACTGAAAGTGGTCAAGTTAGCAAATGAACAGATTGCAAAGTATGAAGCTGAGGTATGTAATGCAAGAGATTTTTTGTAAGCAACGTGTTCATGTTGTATACTGTTGTGTGACCATTGTTCAGCTGTGAGTATTAGAAAATACAATAGCTAATTAGTAACAGACTAGTAAAAATTCAGATTTGTCTAGCCAGAGAAGGTTTTGTAATCGAACTCTAAGTCAATTGAAATGTTGGAGGGTATATAGCTTAATATTAGTTAAGGATGGCAGAAGAGGAGAGCAGAGATCTCGTCTGCAGCAAGGAGGTCACCATGACAGCCCATACTCAGCCCACTTTCAGGTACCTGTCATCACAGCACTGTGAAGAAAGAGTGTGTAGAAGATATTCTTACCTAAGTGAGGAGGGAAGCAAGAGTATTCAACACCAAAGCAATACACTGCAAGCAAAGCACATGACCAGCTGATTTTGATCATGTCATGATGTAGCAGAAGAGAACACTGGTACCAATACTGGCGAAGATCACAAAGGTGTAGTTGAAGATGCAGAGTTTGAAGCTGTCGAGGTCATGTGCATCAAGGAACTCTTATTGTTTGGGTTAAACTGTTGCGCGTTTTAGTGGCATTTAAAATATAGATAGGACCCTGCGCGCGCTCTGATTGGTTAAAAACCTATGTTTTATCAGAGTATAAAACATAGAAAAAGCGTGTTTTATTGTTTTGCGCGCGTAAAATCTATAATTTAAAGCAAATGAAGAAGCCTAAGTCGTGTATTCAGGGGCACCCGGCGATCAAATTAAGCAAAAAAGCCTCTGAGGGATATTTCTGGGCTCCTTGTAATGTTTAAAGACTGTTTAAAGAGTTGTTTTAATCAGCTAGAAAAATTTGATCTGTTCGGATTTCTTAGCTAAAGATTGAAGTGCCCGAAAATTTTAGGGAATGAACTCTTCATTTCAGAATTTGCTAGCTGAACGTTACCTTAGAAGAACTTCTCTGCGAACTTTTTTCTTACCCGAAAATGCTAGGCGACCTTTTTTAGAGCCAGAAATTTAAAAAAATATCCCTTCCGAAAATCTAAGGGACTGTTTTTCCCTGCATTTCTCTGGTGGCAAATCTTTTAGGTGATGTTTTAGTAAGAAATCAGTAGCTTTTTGGGAATGCATTATCCGAAAGTCTTAGAACGGGTAGACTCTCCCGAACAGATATTTCATCGAAGTTTCTCGTTGGGTGCCCCTGTGTATTACACTGTGATAAAACACTCCGGTCATTTAAGAACACTCGAGAAATGTAGAAAACACTCGCCTGCGGCTCGTGTTTTTTACATTTCCCTCGTGTTGTCAAATGACCATCGTGTTTTATCACAGTGTAGTACACGGCTTAGGCTTCTTTATTTGTTAAATAAAGACAAGTAGATAAGACGGCAATGATACACACTCTGTTTTGAAAGAGTGACAGCAAAAACTATATAAGAAAACCGCTATAACAAATTAAGATAGGACCATAATCTCCATACGAGCAAGAGAGATTGAGGAAGAAGAGGTTGTGTGGCGTGACATACTAACTATGTAGGATGAATTGTTGATAATAAATGTCTTTCTCTTCAGTTGCAGGAAATCAAGTCATTGAAACCCTTCGAAGAAATGACAGTAAGCATATTTAAAATTTAACACATCAAAAGTTGCTTAATTAAGAATAACTCTTGAAATATTGAAGCGGTGTTCTTCGATCGTGGCACTGGAAATGTAGATCACAAAGGAAACAAAATCCCATCCATTGTGCCATTTACTACATCACTTCTTAGTTATTTTAGCTAGGTCATTATATTTCATATCACTGGGGAGCAGTGATGGTGCAAATGGATGTTTTGTACCCAGGCTCGGACGTTTTGTACCCACTTTCGGTCAGTTTGTACCCAACCCTCTGGTCGATTCGTACCCAACAAATTATGACACAAAATGTGTAAAACAAACATGAACAATAGTTTCATTTATTCTAGTAATCCCAAAAAGCTAATTTCTAATCGCAGAAACTTTGAAAAGTTATATTTTAGTTAATACATGCAGCCATCGCACAAAAGAGCTTCTTGACGCTTGTTGACGAATTTTTTACGTGATACACCGATACGCATATACCTTGCGCGTGCAAGCGAAACTTCAAAAACTTTATGTGACATGTTTTTGTTGGGTACGAACTGATCGAAATTGGGTACGAAACGTCTGAGCCTGGGTACGAATTGTCTAGGTACGAAACAACCATAGGTACGAAACCTGGATATTTTGCTTACCAGTCGTTTCGTACCCATGGATGTTTCGTACCCAGGCTCAGACGATTCGTACCCATTGGCCTGGGTTTGATTCTGGCCCGGTGTCATATGTGGGTCAAGCTGGTTGCTTGTTCTCGCGTTGCTACAAGGGTTTTCCTTCCTCCACAAAAACCAGCATCTCTAAATTCTGATTCGACCAGGACAAAGGAACTGCAAGAAAACCATCTAAGACTAATATGGCTTCCTCTAAAAGTGTAATTTATCAGCAGTCACAGTCTGATGATTTTTTGAATCTTGGTAGAAAGGCCCTTTGTTTCTTAGCATTTTCCAACAAACTTCTCGTGATCGAGTTTGTCAAGAAGCCTTTTGAAAAGTATCACAAAATGAAATGGCTTGCCCTTGACTACTTTAGATGAAGAATACGTATTAAAATGTTATCTTGCCTTTTTAATATACTACTGGGCTTTTTTACAGAGTAAAGGCTCGTGCCCGGGTGTTATCCTTGGGGGAGGGCGATTGTAGCATTGCTAAGGGCCTGTTCACATGGAGGTGGGGAAGCCCAGGTAGGTGAGGTACCCCACCTACCTGTGGTAAAAGAAAGCTAGCCTTCACATGCAATATTTATAATCCCGGGGCTGTGGGGTGAGGTTTCCAAATCCTTCCAGATTGTTTCTTTTACTCAGTGATAACCTTTCTTTAATAAGAGCTCTCGTTCTTTGTCAAGCTGTTATTTACAGTCACTGCTCATTTCATTCAAGGGCTTTTCGGGCTCAGTGAGCCTTTCAAGGCCAAATTCATCGAAGAGATCAATCGCTAAACTAAACATCGGCGCGGCGTATCTTTGTGTACATCGCCGACAGGCCCTGCTCAAAATCATTTCCATTTAGTGTAGCCCCTGAGGAAGGTTAGTCCTGTCTAACCGAAATATTGGGCATTGAATTTAACAGTTTTAGCCGTCCGGTCAGACTTTCAATTGGTTTTATAAATGCCCAGCTAAACATCACCCCACTCCACCTTCAGCATTCACATGGAGAAAACTTACCCCACCTAAGCTGGTTACCCGGTACGGCTGACTGGGCAACCCGCCTAGGTGAGGTACCCTATCTCTCATGTGAATGTCGAGAAAAAAAGAGAGATTGTATGGAGAGATTGGTAACCCCACCAAGGCGGGGGACCTCACCTACCTGGGGTCCCCCACCTCCATGTGAACAGGCCCTAAGATTGACTAATGCATTAGTCTTTCTTTTCTCTCATGTGTAAATGAGGGAACAAGAGCCCCGGACAAGAGGTTTGTAGGCAGTCTAAACGCTTTGTTTTTCTGTACACAAGGTTGATGAGTATGCTGCAGCACACCCAGAGTGGAACAAACAGTTAGATGACGAGATCGCTAAAAATAATTGGAACATGGAGCACTAGCCATCTCATGTGCATACATGTATCAATTTTTCTTCTTCGTCGTTTAAATCTGTTGAAATCTACTGAAATTCATAATATGATGTAACTGAGTTTTGTACTTTTATCACTCGCCACGAATAAAATTAGCTTTGTGGGAATTCACAGTTGGTGTGATTTATTCTGTGTTCAGTTCATTTCTCGTGAAGCGAAGCAAGTCTGACAGGTTTCCCGGCCCATTAGCTCATGTCACATGAAATTTGATGTTGGGTTTGCCGTGTTGTTTGTTCATGGCGATGTGTTGTACGTACAGTGGATTATTCAAACGTCTGGCCGGAGTGCCTTTCAGAACACTTTTTAGTCTGACCACCACCCAAGGTGTTTCCCTGGGTCCGACTGCGGATGGGTTTTTGTTTTACATGTAGATGACGGAATCCTGTACAATATTAGGGAGCTTTAGATTGGACTACGAGTACGAGATTGAGTACGAGTACGACTTTTCAATTCTAGTTTTTAGTTTCCAAATTATCACAACACATACCCATTTCATCCCATGAGCTACTCTCTCTACCTAAAACCAACATGAAGAAGGAGGGCTCTCGAAATGCCACTGGTGTGAAATTTGAAAGTCGTACTCGTACTCAATCTCGTACTCGTAGTCAAATCTAAAGCTCCCTATTTGCCGATTGCGTGAATTATCTCAAAGGTCAAGCTCTGCTTTTAAGACCGTGGTGGAAACTCCAGCTAACTGCATACATGTATCTAACTAATGAGACATTTCCGTTATTCAGTCCATTATTTCGAGTTCCCCTAAACTTCATGGGGTTTCCATCCCTCACTAAAACTACTTTCGGGTTATCCTCGGTGTAAAAACCTCACAACTGACGTCACACTATCAGACGATAATCCAAAGAAAGTAAAAGTTGAAATTAATTGCCTTTTGTGCCAATCATCAAAACATGCATTCTTCTAGATCGCTCAATCACTTCTCAAGTTTTGTTTTTGTGTGCCAGTGAATTCTGACTGTATTATAATATGGATCGTTTGTGGCGTGTACATATATATTGTATCGATGTCGTACAAGATAAGCTTGCGTGTAGACACTCAAAATCTCTCCTGTGTGCTAAGCAGGAAGGATGACAAACTGGATTTTAAAGTCTACATGCAAACAGTGGTATGAAAGGGCTTTGTTAAAATGAACTTCTTTGCAAGAAGAAAGACTAGAAGGAGGCACTCAGTTCTAGACAAGGCAGCCGTGAAATCTATTCAGTAATGCTCGCGTGCTCAGAAAATCCTCGCATCCTCTTGTTCATATATGTGTGCAAAACTGGTCCGCTACTTCCGGTTTTTTATTGAAAAGCGAAATACTCAAAAAAGGCCTTTCGTTTATACTAAGGGGTAGTTAGAGTATTTTTTCCCAAAAAGCTATATCTAGTCCTGGGTACGGTTGTGATTTCTATTTTTGAAACGAAAACTTATGTTTCTTTTTTCGCGCGCTCGCGGAAAATCATGCTTGGCGATTAGCAGTTTTGAAAGTCACGCACCCTCTCCGATTTAGTCGGGAGGTCGAGATAAAGGTAATGTCCTCGAATATCTGAAATATGTGCGAAGAATGTTGAGTATTGGTTATTTTATACTAACGGAAGCAGTACGGTAGACTTCGTCATGCCGTAGAAATTACGGTGAAATGGATGGAATTCTTGACTACTTTATCTCATTGCCAATTAACCCTTTAGTCGATCGAAAATTATGGTTTTTAAAATTGCAATTTGACCATGCACTCATGTAATGTTGTTACTCGAAACTGCCTTTTGTTTCTTTTTTCTTTTTAAAAAGGAACACATGTCGTAAAAGGTATTCATCTTATCTTTTAAAAGTTGTTTTAGAGTTGGTGGGGTTATGACGTGCATTTACCGTCAGATCATTTCAGTAAGCTTATTAGACATTTCGCAGCATTTCGTCGCAATTTTTTTCGCCAGACTAGTTTAAAATCGTTGACGATTTAATTGACTACAAACACATAGTGATTCCCATGGTAAAGTCATAAATCAATCGTTACAAAATTCAGAAAGTTCTAGTGTGACAATATAATCCAAGTTGCCCCGTAACCATGCAACATTTTCTACTAACCCTACTCATGCAGGGAAGTCAAAAGTGAACCGACAGAAACCAAAACAGACGGCACACAGATAGTCCTAATTGGAGTATTCAGTTTGATCCTTTTGTGGAGACCCAGCTTGCCTGATAGATAACAGCATGGTGCAAGATCGAGTTAGAAATGCAAAAGCTAAGCTTAGACAAAAAACGAAGAACGGCGAAGTTCGAAAATCCCGGCTCAGTATGTTCGATTCAGTGAGATCGTCTTCCAGCGCTGTATCTGTGTCTCAAAGTTCCTCAGGTGGAGACGATACAGGTAAAGTTTCCAGTTATTTCATTTGCTAGCTTCCTTTTGTGACAGACGTAAAGTGAAATCATTTATTCAAAACAAAGATGAACTTTCTAAAGTCTGCCAGTACTGGAGCGGAGTTAAATTGTTCGCCATGTGAAACCGATCTAATATTTCTTTCACGGGTGCTTTTAATATTTACCCTGCGAGCTTTTTCCTAGTTTTGCAAACTTCCAACATTGTTTCTTTTGATCTTAGAGTTTGATGTTGACGAAGAATTGCCTGATGATGAAGAAATCGAGCGACGATTTTCCACTCTATTGGTAAGCTGAATTCAACTTATGTTCAAAATTGTTCAAGAGCTTTGATGGTTATATTTATGCGACCCACGAGAAGTAAACAAGTCATGATTACTCTGTCAACTTTCGTAAAGTTTTACCTGTTTAGCTTTGTTTGTAACACAGGAAAAGATGACGCTACCACCAGAGAGAGCGGCGGAACTTGCCAAAAGTCCAAAAGCTCATAAATGGAAAATGATCAAAGCAAAGGTATTGAACTGTTTTCACTATTTCTACTAATTTCTAAATATAATATTGATCCGTCGTAGTGAACGGAATACTAAATCGTGAGTAAATTAAATGTATGAATTTTATTTTACTAGTACTTTACTTGAAACAGCCAAGTAAGATTGTGTGCAACTGAAAGAGTGTTTTTGAATCTTTTTCTGGAATGTATTGTTTTACACCCGTGAAGCGTTCATTCGTATCCATAACATTTACGTCAGTCGACATTGACAGATAAGTGCTTTCAACATTAAAGTTTAATTACTCCTTTTGTCACATCAGAGAATAACACTACAATAGATCCGTATCTCGGATTATATCGCTGGCTTTTCCCACGGTCATCTCGTCGTGAATCGGAATTTAATTGCAGAAGCTACATGCATGTGGCTACTCCGATCCTTAGAAAGAGTTTTGCTGACTTTTGCAAACAAACAAGAAGTCTTCACAATTCTATAATGAATTCTTGAAGTTGCTATAAATAAGTTGTGGTTGATTTGAAAGGAAGTCTAATTACCAACGTTGCAGGTGGCAACAAATAAAAGTTCATTCTTGCGACTTTTTTAGTCGCAAGGTCTCCATACAGAGAGAGAGAGAGAGCTGTTTTTGATCACTAACGGCAAGTCGCATTGTAACATCTTAAAATTAGAGATGTGAGTTCACACACCTCACAGCGTATGAAGATGGCGGTACATTCATCAGTTATTCAAACCTTCTAAAGCTGAAACGGAAAGCAAACTTAACCCTCACATCCTAGAGAAAAAATGTCCGAATCAGACGATGATTCCGGTATTGACAGACAAGAGGATGTTAGTATGGGTTTTCATGGGATGTCGATTTACTTTGTAGCTTTATGAGTTAACTGGACCTTACATTAATATGTGGTGCTTAATTTTGTGAACAATATTTGACAGTCTTTGTTCAGGGAACGGAATTTGTGCACTCACGATTGTAAAATTAAGGCACATTTAAACACATGCTGGTGGATAATAATATGCCAATTATTCTTCTTGCAATTACAAAATTATTGCTCTTCAAGTTATTTTAATGCACAAATGATGACATACTCGGCAATCAATGAAATAAAATTAAATAGACTTTTCCAAAAGTGTTTGTGTAAGAAATGTGTTCACATAATCTTGTAGTGGAGTTGTATTTCAATACACTGAAACACCTGTTAGCATATATTTTTTATATTTTTTATATCGGTATTATATCTACTGCCTACCAAAAACTTACTTTCTGATAAGTTAGTTCAGAGGGCCAATCAATCAGATAATTTGTGTATTTGACCCATAGCCACTGTCTCAAATGCTTCTTTGTCGTCACTGACAATTATTTCCTGTTGTTTTGTGGCTTACTCAGTTTCTCAGAAGAATTACCCTCAACTGTGGCAAATTCTTTATTTTCTTTTCCTTTTACTAAATTGTCTTGTCTTTCTTGCTTTTGATAATGTCAAACATGAATAAACATTTTTCATTAACAAAGCTTGTTTCAGGGACCAAACATTTAGTGGGAGAATATAAGCCTTTGTCTTTTTTGTATGGACCTTGCTTTGCTCAGTCCATGTACAATGTTAATTATTACACATTGGGGCAATATTCTTCCATAACAGCTCTCCTGCTTGGTTAATATTTAATGTCAATGAGTGTAACGCAGCTAGGTAAGGTAACAGTGTACAACAAATAAGCAAACAGCAATATGGCGTAATTGAGGGGGACAAAGCCCTGTGGCAGGTTTGCTGCAACTTCATGATTGTACACCAACTAAGCCTCACTTCTTCCCCCACTAAAGTGGGAGTAGAACAAAAATATTGGCAGAGCCTTTCTTATCTCCCAAGCACAGCAGAGACTGGATCAGACAAGATTAAGGCAAGGATATAAGATGGCATTAGACACAAGCAATGCCAGAGCTTAGGGGAAGTTGCTATGCACACTTAACAGAACCACAAAGAGTGACCCCAGTTTATTGGCAAATAACAAATAAAAAGCCCGTCTCCTAGGGAGGGTGGGAAATTTTACGGCAAAACTGTTACAAACTGTGTACTCTCGTGCAAACTGCCAGGATTATGCCCTGTGACAGTGTCTTGAGATTTGTATAGCAGTACAGTGTCTCAAAGTTCAACCAATAGGCACAGTTGTACTATAAGCTAAAATAATAAATGCAACATGGCGAGCTTGTCATCCATGAATGGGGCTAACAAATATACCGGTATGGGCCAATCTAGGAGAAGCTAAGATATTTTGCTAGATCACATCATTGGCAAGATAGAAGCTAAAAATACAGATATGAATGGCATTTGTGCTAACTGCTAGAATAAGGGAACATTCATTCATGAATTTAGCATTCAGTATTGTTCTATGCTTTATCCTACTGGACTGCGTGACGAATGGAAGCAGTCATGTTACATTAACTGCGTTTTACTGGCTGGTAAAAGTGTTAGTATACTAGTAATGTGACACTTTTGAGTGTCATCCCATGGAACAATACCAGTGGAACCCCCATATGAAAAGGTGGGGATTTGTGTTGGAAAATATGGATGAAACCCCTAAAGGATATTAAATCTTTGCATGGCTCAAGCTTTATTTGACCCCTAAAAGTTACACCTTAAAAGGGATAGGCCAGGCCTGCTTACCAGCCACTGTTCAGAAGAGAAACCTGGGCTAATAGACCAGACTTAGTGACATGACGCAGAAATCAAACCTAAAAATGGAAATGAGAGTATTTT
>JAHPZR010037588.1:0-15000 GCA_019787425.1 Platygyra sinensis
ACTTCAGGTGTCATTGTATTGGCACATTTGAAAACAATAGCATACAATGGTTCTGTTGAATAAGCTATGTGTTATTTGTTTACTTTGCAGTATGAAGCAGTAACTGTACCTTACCCAAAAGATGTTGAAACAGCAAAGATAAACGAGAAAGAGAAGGAACTGGTGAGATTTGCAAGTAGATCTATGTTAGGGCGGCTGAACAGTTTTTGATATCTGTGTTTCATTCACATTTTTCTCTAAAACCCTTGATCCTTTGGTCACCAAAAATGGCAGCAAGCAAGTTAATAACACAAACTTTGGTTTCTTGATAGGGGTCATAACTGAAATGATATAACTCAAGCGTGCATTCATTGTGGTAAATTGGCCAGTAATGTGATATGTTCTTACAATTTACCTTCACAGGAAGAGCATTCACTGAAAGTGGTCAAGTTAGCAAATGAACAGATTGCAAAGTATGAAGCTGAGGTATGTAATGCAAGAGATTTTTTGTAAGCAACGTGTTCATGTTGTATACTGTTGTGTGACCATTGTTCAGCTGTGAGTATTAGAAAATACAATAGCTAATTAGTAACAGACTAGTAAAAATTCAGATTTGTCTAGCCAGAGAAGGTTTTGTAATCGAACTCTAAGTCAATTGAAATGTTGGAGGGTATATAGCTTAATATTAGTTAAGGATGGCAGAAGAGGAGAGCAGAGATCTCGTCTGCAGCAAGGAGGTCACCATGACAGCCCATACTCAGCCCACTTTCAGGTACCTGTCATCACAGCACTGTGAAGAAAGAGTGTGTAGAAGATATTCTTACCTAAGTGAGGAGGGAAGCAAGAGTATTCAACACCAAAGCAATACACTGCAAGCAAAGCACATGACCAGCTGATTTTGATCATGTCATGATGTAGCAGAAGAGAACACTGGTACCAATACTGGCGAAGATCACAAAGGTGTAGTTGAAGATGCAGAGTTTGAAGCTGTCGAGGTCATGTGCATCAAGGAACTCTTATTGTTTGGGTTAAACTGTTGCGCGTTTTAGTGGCATTTAAAATATAGATAGGACCCTGCGCGCGCTCTGATTGGTTAAAAACCTATGTTTTATCAGAGTATAAAACATAGAAAAAGCGTGTTTTATTGTTTTGCGCGCGTAAAATCTATAATTTAAAGCAAATGAAGAAGCCTAAGTCGTGTATTCAGGGGCACCCGGCGATCAAATTAAGCAAAAAAGCCTCTGAGGGATATTTCTGGGCTCCTTGTAATGTTTAAAGACTGTTTAAAGAGTTGTTTTAATCAGCTAGAAAAATTTGATCTGTTCGGATTTCTTAGCTAAAGATTGAAGTGCCCGAAAATTTTAGGGAATGAACTCTTCATTTCAGAATTTGCTAGCTGAACGTTACCTTAGAAGAACTTCTCTGCGAACTTTTTTCTTACCCGAAAATGCTAGGCGACCTTTTTTAGAGCCAGAAATTTAAAAAAATATCCCTTCCGAAAATCTAAGGGACTGTTTTTCCCTGCATTTCTCTGGTGGCAAATCTTTTAGGTGATGTTTTAGTAAGAAATCAGTAGCTTTTTGGGAATGCATTATCCGAAAGTCTTAGAACGGGTAGACTCTCCCGAACAGATATTTCATCGAAGTTTCTCGTTGGGTGCCCCTGTGTATTACACTGTGATAAAACACTCCGGTCATTTAAGAACACTCGAGAAATGTAGAAAACACTCGCCTGCGGCTCGTGTTTTTTACATTTCCCTCGTGTTGTCAAATGACCATCGTGTTTTATCACAGTGTAGTACACGGCTTAGGCTTCTTTATTTGTTAAATAAAGACAAGTAGATAAGACGGCAATGATACACACTCTGTTTTGAAAGAGTGACAGCAAAAACTATATAAGAAAACCGCTATAACAAATTAAGATAGGACCATAATCTCCATACGAGCAAGAGAGATTGAGGAAGAAGAGGTTGTGTGGCGTGACATACTAACTATGTAGGATGAATTGTTGATAATAAATGTCTTTCTCTTCAGTTGCAGGAAATCAAGTCATTGAAACCCTTCGAAGAAATGACAGTAAGCATATTTAAAATTTAACACATCAAAAGTTGCTTAATTAAGAATAACTCTTGAAATATTGAAGCGGTGTTCTTCGATCGTGGCACTGGAAATGTAGATCACAAAGGAAACAAAATCCCATCCATTGTGCCATTTACTACATCACTTCTTAGTTATTTTAGCTAGGTCATTATATTTCATATCACTGGGGAGCAGTGATGGTGCAAATGGATGTTTTGTACCCAGGCTCGGACGTTTTGTACCCACTTTCGGTCAGTTTGTACCCAACCCTCTGGTCGATTCGTACCCAACAAATTATGACACAAAATGTGTAAAACAAACATGAACAATAGTTTCATTTATTCTAGTAATCCCAAAAAGCTAATTTCTAATCGCAGAAACTTTGAAAAGTTATATTTTAGTTAATACATGCAGCCATCGCACAAAAGAGCTTCTTGACGCTTGTTGACGAATTTTTTACGTGATACACCGATACGCATATACCTTGCGCGTGCAAGCGAAACTTCAAAAACTTTATGTGACATGTTTTTGTTGGGTACGAACTGATCGAAATTGGGTACGAAACGTCTGAGCCTGGGTACGAATTGTCTAGGTACGAAACAACCATAGGTACGAAACCTGGATATTTTGCTTACCAGTCGTTTCGTACCCATGGATGTTTCGTACCCAGGCTCAGACGATTCGTACCCATTGGCCTGGGTTTGATTCTGGCCCGGTGTCATATGTGGGTCAAGCTGGTTGCTTGTTCTCGCGTTGCTACAAGGGTTTTCCTTCCTCCACAAAAACCAGCATCTCTAAATTCTGATTCGACCAGGACAAAGGAACTGCAAGAAAACCATCTAAGACTAATATGGCTTCCTCTAAAAGTGTAATTTATCAGCAGTCACAGTCTGATGATTTTTTGAATCTTGGTAGAAAGGCCCTTTGTTTCTTAGCATTTTCCAACAAACTTCTCGTGATCGAGTTTGTCAAGAAGCCTTTTGAAAAGTATCACAAAATGAAATGGCTTGCCCTTGACTACTTTAGATGAAGAATACGTATTAAAATGTTATCTTGCCTTTTTAATATACTACTGGGCTTTTTTACAGAGTAAAGGCTCGTGCCCGGGTGTTATCCTTGGGGGAGGGCGATTGTAGCATTGCTAAGGGCCTGTTCACATGGAGGTGGGGAAGCCCAGGTAGGTGAGGTACCCCACCTACCTGTGGTAAAAGAAAGCTAGCCTTCACATGCAATATTTATAATCCCGGGGCTGTGGGGTGAGGTTTCCAAATCCTTCCAGATTGTTTCTTTTACTCAGTGATAACCTTTCTTTAATAAGAGCTCTCGTTCTTTGTCAAGCTGTTATTTACAGTCACTGCTCATTTCATTCAAGGGCTTTTCGGGCTCAGTGAGCCTTTCAAGGCCAAATTCATCGAAGAGATCAATCGCTAAACTAAACATCGGCGCGGCGTATCTTTGTGTACATCGCCGACAGGCCCTGCTCAAAATCATTTCCATTTAGTGTAGCCCCTGAGGAAGGTTAGTCCTGTCTAACCGAAATATTGGGCATTGAATTTAACAGTTTTAGCCGTCCGGTCAGACTTTCAATTGGTTTTATAAATGCCCAGCTAAACATCACCCCACTCCACCTTCAGCATTCACATGGAGAAAACTTACCCCACCTAAGCTGGTTACCCGGTACGGCTGACTGGGCAACCCGCCTAGGTGAGGTACCCTATCTCTCATGTGAATGTCGAGAAAAAAAGAGAGATTGTATGGAGAGATTGGTAACCCCACCAAGGCGGGGGACCTCACCTACCTGGGGTCCCCCACCTCCATGTGAACAGGCCCTAAGATTGACTAATGCATTAGTCTTTCTTTTCTCTCATGTGTAAATGAGGGAACAAGAGCCCCGGACAAGAGGTTTGTAGGCAGTCTAAACGCTTTGTTTTTCTGTACACAAGGTTGATGAGTATGCTGCAGCACACCCAGAGTGGAACAAACAGTTAGATGACGAGATCGCTAAAAATAATTGGAACATGGAGCACTAGCCATCTCATGTGCATACATGTATCAATTTTTCTTCTTCGTCGTTTAAATCTGTTGAAATCTACTGAAATTCATAATATGATGTAACTGAGTTTTGTACTTTTATCACTCGCCACGAATAAAATTAGCTTTGTGGGAATTCACAGTTGGTGTGATTTATTCTGTGTTCAGTTCATTTCTCGTGAAGCGAAGCAAGTCTGACAGGTTTCCCGGCCCATTAGCTCATGTCACATGAAATTTGATGTTGGGTTTGCCGTGTTGTTTGTTCATGGCGATGTGTTGTACGTACAGTGGATTATTCAAACGTCTGGCCGGAGTGCCTTTCAGAACACTTTTTAGTCTGACCACCACCCAAGGTGTTTCCCTGGGTCCGACTGCGGATGGGTTTTTGTTTTACATGTAGATGACGGAATCCTGTACAATATTAGGGAGCTTTAGATTGGACTACGAGTACGAGATTGAGTACGAGTACGACTTTTCAATTCTAGTTTTTAGTTTCCAAATTATCACAACACATACCCATTTCATCCCATGAGCTACTCTCTCTACCTAAAACCAACATGAAGAAGGAGGGCTCTCGAAATGCCACTGGTGTGAAATTTGAAAGTCGTACTCGTACTCAATCTCGTACTCGTAGTCAAATCTAAAGCTCCCTATTTGCCGATTGCGTGAATTATCTCAAAGGTCAAGCTCTGCTTTTAAGACCGTGGTGGAAACTCCAGCTAACTGCATACATGTATCTAACTAATGAGACATTTCCGTTATTCAGTCCATTATTTCGAGTTCCCCTAAACTTCATGGGGTTTCCATCCCTCACTAAAACTACTTTCGGGTTATCCTCGGTGTAAAAACCTCACAACTGACGTCACACTATCAGACGATAATCCAAAGAAAGTAAAAGTTGAAATTAATTGCCTTTTGTGCCAATCATCAAAACATGCATTCTTCTAGATCGCTCAATCACTTCTCAAGTTTTGTTTTTGTGTGCCAGTGAATTCTGACTGTATTATAATATGGATCGTTTGTGGCGTGTACATATATATTGTATCGATGTCGTACAAGATAAGCTTGCGTGTAGACACTCAAAATCTCTCCTGTGTGCTAAGCAGGAAGGATGACAAACTGGATTTTAAAGTCTACATGCAAACAGTGGTATGAAAGGGCTTTGTTAAAATGAACTTCTTTGCAAGAAGAAAGACTAGAAGGAGGCACTCAGTTCTAGACAAGGCAGCCGTGAAATCTATTCAGTAATGCTCGCGTGCTCAGAAAATCCTCGCATCCTCTTGTTCATATATGTGTGCAAAACTGGTCCGCTACTTCCGGTTTTTTATTGAAAAGCGAAATACTCAAAAAAGGCCTTTCGTTTATACTAAGGGGTAGTTAGAGTATTTTTTCCCAAAAAGCTATATCTAGTCCTGGGTACGGTTGTGATTTCTATTTTTGAAACGAAAACTTATGTTTCTTTTTTCGCGCGCTCGCGGAAAATCATGCTTGGCGATTAGCAGTTTTGAAAGTCACGCACCCTCTCCGATTTAGTCGGGAGGTCGAGATAAAGGTAATGTCCTCGAATATCTGAAATATGTGCGAAGAATGTTGAGTATTGGTTATTTTATACTAACGGAAGCAGTACGGTAGACTTCGTCATGCCGTAGAAATTACGGTGAAATGGATGGAATTCTTGACTACTTTATCTCATTGCCAATTAACCCTTTAGTCGATCGAAAATTATGGTTTTTAAAATTGCAATTTGACCATGCACTCATGTAATGTTGTTACTCGAAACTGCCTTTTGTTTCTTTTTTCTTTTTAAAAAGGAACACATGTCGTAAAAGGTATTCATCTTATCTTTTAAAAGTTGTTTTAGAGTTGGTGGGGTTATGACGTGCATTTACCGTCAGATCATTTCAGTAAGCTTATTAGACATTTCGCAGCATTTCGTCGCAATTTTTTTCGCCAGACTAGTTTAAAATCGTTGACGATTTAATTGACTACAAACACATAGTGATTCCCATGGTAAAGTCATAAATCAATCGTTACAAAATTCAGAAAGTTCTAGTGTGACAATATAATCCAAGTTGCCCCGTAACCATGCAACATTTTCTACTAACCCTACTCATGCAGGGAAGTCAAAAGTGAACCGACAGAAACCAAAACAGACGGCACACAGATAGTCCTAATTGGAGTATTCAGTTTGATCCTTTTGTGGAGACCCAGCTTGCCTGATAGATAACAGCATGGTGCAAGATCGAGTTAGAAATGCAAAAGCTAAGCTTAGACAAAAAACGAAGAACGGCGAAGTTCGAAAATCCCGGCTCAGTATGTTCGATTCAGTGAGATCGTCTTCCAGCGCTGTATCTGTGTCTCAAAGTTCCTCAGGTGGAGACGATACAGGTAAAGTTTCCAGTTATTTCATTTGCTAGCTTCCTTTTGTGACAGACGTAAAGTGAAATCATTTATTCAAAACAAAGATGAACTTTCTAAAGTCTGCCAGTACTGGAGCGGAGTTAAATTGTTCGCCATGTGAAACCGATCTAATATTTCTTTCACGGGTGCTTTTAATATTTACCCTGCGAGCTTTTTCCTAGTTTTGCAAACTTCCAACATTGTTTCTTTTGATCTTAGAGTTTGATGTTGACGAAGAATTGCCTGATGATGAAGAAGTCGAGCGACGATTTTCCACTCTATTGGTAAGCTGAATTCAACTTATGTTCAAAATTGTTCAAGAGCTTTGATGGTTATATTTATGCGACCCACGAGAAGTAAACAAGTCATGATTACTCTGTCAGCTTTCGTAAAGTTTTACCTGTTTAGCTTTGTTTGTAACACAGGAAAAGATGACGCTACCACCAGAGAGAGCGGCGGAACTTGCCAAAAGTCCAAAAGCTCATAAATGGAAAATGATCAAAGCAAAGGTATTGAACTGTTTTCACTATTTCTACTAATTTCTAAATATAATATTGATCCGTCGTAGTGAACGGAATACTAAATCGTGAGTAAATTAAATGTATGAATTTTATTTTACTAGTACTTTACTTGAAACAGCCAAGTAAGATTGTGTGCAACTGAAAGAGTGTTTTTGAATCTTTTTCTGGAATGTATTGTTTTACACCCGTGAAGCGTTCATTCGTATCCATAACATTTACGTCAGTCGACATTGACAGATAAGTGCTTTCAACATTAAAGTTTAATTACTCCTTTTGTCACATCAGAGAATAACACTGCAATAGATCCGTATCTCGGATTATATCGCTGGCTTTTCCCACGGTCATCTCGTCGTGAATCGGAATTTAATTGCAGAAGCTACATGCATGTGGCTACTCCGATCCTTAGAAAGAGTTTTGCTGACTTTTGCAAACAAACAAGAAGTCTTCACAATTCTATAATGAATTCTTGAAGTTGCTATAAATAAGTTGTGGTTGATTTGAAAGGATGTCTAATTACCAACGTTGCAGGTGGCAACAAATAAAAGTTCATTCTTGCGACTTTTTTAGTCGCAAGGTCTCCATAGATCTTGCCTCAACAGAGAGAGAGAGAGCTGTTTTTGATCACTAACGGCAAGTCGCATTGTAACATCTTAAAATTAGAGATGTGAGTTCACACACCTCACAGCGTATGAAGATGGCGGTACATTCATCAGTTATTCAAACCTTCTAAAGCTGAAACGGAAAGCAAACTTAACCCTCACATCCTAGAGAAAAAATGTCCGAATCAGACGATGATTCCGGTATTGACAGACAAGAGGATGTTAGTATGGGTTTTCATGGGATGTCGATTTACTTTGTAGCTTTATGAGTTAACTGGACCTTACATTAATATGTGGTGCTTAATTTTGTGAACAATATTTGACAGTCTTTGTTCAGGGAACGGAATTTGTGCACTCACGATTGTAAAATTAAGGCACATTTAAACACATGCTGGTGGATAATAATATGCCAATTATTCTTCTTGCAATTACAAAATTATTGCTCTTCAAGTTATTTTAATGCACAAATGATGACATACTCGGCAATCAATGAAATAAAATTAAATAGACTTTTCCAAAAGTGTTTGTGTAAGAAATGTGTTCACATAATCTTGTAGTGGAGTTGTATTTCAATACACTGAAGCACCTGTTAGCATATATTTTTTTTATTTTTTATATCGGTATTATATCTACTGCCTACCAAAAACTTACTTTCTGATAAGTTAGTTCAGAGGGCCAATCAATCAGATTTGTGTATTTGACCTGTAGCCACTGTCTCAAATGCTTCTTTGTCGTCACTGACAATTATTTCCTGTTGTTTTGTGGCTTACTCAGTTTCTCAGAAGAATTACCCTCAACTGTGACAAATTCTTTATTTTCTTTTCCTTTTACTAAATTGTCTTGTCTTTCTTGCTTTTGAGAATGTCAAACATGAATAAACATTTTTCATTAACAAAGCTTGTTTCAGGGACCAAACATTCAGTGGGAGAATATAAGCCTTTGTCTTTTTTGTATGGACCTTGCTTTGCTCAGTCCATGTACAATGTTAATTATTACACATTGGGGCAATATTCTTCCATAACAGCTCTCCTGCTAGGTTAATATTTAATGTCAATGAGTGTAACGCAGCTAGGTAAGGTAACAGTGTACAACAAATAAGCAAACAGCAATATGGCGTAATTGAGGGGGACAAAGCCCTGTGGCAGGTTTGCTGCAACTTCATGATTGTACACCAACTAAGCCTCACTTCTTCCCCCACTAAAGTGGGAGTAGAACAAAAATATTGGCAGAGCCTTTCTTATCTCCCAAGCACAGCAGAGACTGGATCAGACAAGATTAAGGCAAGGATATAAGATGGCATTAGACACAAGCAATGCCAGAGCTTAGGGGAAGTTGCTATGCACACTTAACAGAACCACAAAGAGTGACCCCAGTTTATTGGCAAATAACAAATAAAAAGCCCGTCTCCTAGGGAGGGTGGGAAATTTTACGGCAAAACTGTTACAAACTGTGTACTCTCGTGCAAACTGCCAGGATTATGCCCTGTGACAGTGTCTTGAGATTTGTATAGCAGTACAGTGTCTCAAAGTTCAACCAATAGGCACAGTTGTACTATAAGCTAAAATAATAAATGCAACGTGGCGAGCTTGTCATCCATGAATGGGGCTAACAAATATACCGGTATGGGCCAATCTAGGAGAAGCTAAGATATTTTGCTAGATCACATCATTGGCAAGATAGAAGCTAAAAATACAGATATGAATGGCATTTGTGCTAACTGCTAGAATAAGGGAACATTCATTCATGAATTTAGCATTCAGTATTGTTCTATGCTTTATCCTACTGGACTGCGTGACGAATGGAAGCAGTCATGTTACATTAACTGCGTTTTACTGGCTGGTAAAAGTGTTAGTATACTAGTAATGTGACACTTTTGAGTGTCATCCCATGGAACAATACCAGTGGAACCCCCATATGAAAAGGTGGGGATTTGTGTTGGAAAATATGGATGAAACCCCTAAAGGATATTAAATCTTTGCATGGCTCAAGCTTTATTTGACCCCTAAAAGTTACACCTTAAAAGGGATAGGCCAGGCCTGCTTACCAGCCACTGTTCAGAAGAGAAACCTGGGCTAATAGACCAGACTTAGTGACATGACGCAGAAATCAAACCTAAAAATGGAAATGAGAGTATTTTTAAATTGTTTCCTTTTTGAGTTATCCTATAAGGATACTAAAAGTAGTGGCGAACACCCTAAATAAGACTAAAACCCTTGATTTACATCCCCAAGCAAGACATCAAGCATCCACAGAATTTTGATATAAGAGTATTTGACTCTTGGGGAATAACCCATGAGTCACTTGAATTTTCTTGGCATACACATGCACATGTAGCCTTTAGGTGAGAGTATGTACCAAGCATACAGCTGTTTCGGGAAAGGTTGTCCAAAAGAAGGGTAACAGCGTTCGTGACAATGCCGAAAGGTAGTATGGGAGATATTCAATAAAATAAATTCAACTTGTAGTGAACGCCCAGAATCGAAGATGCCACGACCGTCCTGTGAAGACCTACAGTAGCGGGCTATTTGGATGAAAGATCTAATTTCTTAGGATATATATAGCATTGATGAGGTGGCAGTACGCACAGGCTTATGCATGTTGAAGCTCTCTCTCGCTATCACGCTACCAAAACAAGTTCAAACACAAAGGGTTCATTAACAAAAACGATGGCTCTGCACGTGCACCACGATGTTTGGTACCTTTCTCCGACTTTCTCCGCAAAGCATGACATAAAACAATTAAGGTTAAAGTTGTCAGAATCATGCTTTCTCTGTGAATCCTAACCCTTTGTTACTAATTCATGGTGTGAATCATTTGACTGAATTTTGAAATTCACTTGTATCTCGATGTCAGCACGGTAACAAAACGTAAGCATGTATTTCTAGCTAACAATTTCGATAGTATTGCCGTCAAGTTTTCGTTGACTCATACTGACAGTTTACCATAATGCCTTTCGGTATTGTCGAGTGTGCTTTTATGGTTCTTTTGGACAACCTTTCTCAAAACAGCTGTATACAAGTAATCAAAGTCAGATATTCCATAGTATAATACCACAAGAGAGTGTTGCAAGACTATTTTACACACAGCACTTGATGGGAAGGTTGGATGTAATACCATTGAATATACATCTGCTGTTCTGTAGTCTGATTCCTGTAGTCTGATTGGCTCTAAGCATGTGTGGTAGATAGAGGGGAACTTGAACGTACGCTGGATAACATGCTTGGGATTTAGGCAACAGTACGATCATATTGCAAAAAGAGAGTTGTGAAAACAACTTTGCAAAAGATGCTAAAATACTTCAACTGTCACAAAAGTATTCAAAAACAAATTCAGCCAAGTTGTAGAAAAATCTTCCAACCTCATTTTGTGTTTGTTTGGTTTTGTGAAAGCAATGTCAATGTTTGTAGTTGAAGCAAAAAAAAATTTCAGAGAGCGAAAAGGCCTAGGTACGAGTTTAGCCCTACAGTGTTGTTCAGGACTAATGTAAGTAGCGGTTTTCTCTGAAAGGTCGCGTAAGATATGACAACAGGAGACTGAGGTAAACTATTCATTCTTTTCATTCCTTTATTTACTCTCTACTCAGCAAGATTGTGTACTCCCTGTGATTATGCTATGATTTGAAACAACAACTGAGTGTAAGGATGATATTTTGTGTGGCTACTTTCACAGTAGAAAACAGTCAGTCTAATGAGTTAATTAATCACACTTGTAAAGTTAAGTGACATTGCTTTCTAACGGGAAAGTACTAATGGTTTGAGCATGACAATTCATTAGAATTGAAGGAAATTTCATTGTTTTTGTACTGGCCTTTGATTGGCTGGATTTGAAAATGTTGGTTCAATCTATTGTTTCAGCTCGGCCATGTGATTGGTTTTCATTGTTTGGGTGGCCCCAGTAAATAGTAGATTAAATGCACTGTAACTCCACCCCTGATACTTTTGTTTTCCTTAAAAAGGATGATACCCTTGTTTTCTTGTAAAACACAGGAATATATGCTTACATGTAACTGCTGGAGATAAATGAAAGAAATTTAGATATCAGTGATGAGAAAAATGAGGAAGACAGAAATTATTTTGTATTCAAGACACAAATTTTCATTTCACTGATTAACCCATTGACTCCTGTGCCACCCGTAACCGCCCGTGACGAACCTTGGCCTTTCTTCCACTTCTGACGTCATCACTTTTGACCAAAATTGGCATCATCTATACTCAACTTCTGCAGGAGAAAAAGATCTTTCCAATGATGCCTAGATCAGAGTGATCGGCCTAATGAAGCCTGAGATATGCACAAAAATGCTAAAAAAGATGAGTGAAAAACTCAGAGCAAAGTTTCCTGCCACTACACCTAGCTGCTCCATGATAAACATAGGCACGCAAAGCGTGCAAAAGTTATTTTTTTTGTGATAGGAGCATTCGTAGAACTGTTTTTACAGTAATGATTTAGTTAAGTTTTTTTGGTTGAGATGTACAGCAAGAAAGAAACTGGGAATTTATGATGAACATACCATGTTACATCGATAATGGTAAGATAGCTAAATAGTAAGCCATCAAATGTTTGAGTGAACAACGTACAATACTCTCCAAATTAATGTAGATACCATCTTATTTTCTAACAGGCAATTTGATTTGTTCTTTGATACCCACACCGTGATTGGTGTGACACACGCACACGCATAACTTCCTCACTCATCGATCACATAGCCCTTCCAACCCCCAAGAGGAATTTTTGCTCAAAATACTCAAGTTAAGAGACCTTATCGCATTTTATACGAGTCGTAAGTTTACCCTTTGTACACAACACCTCTTCATCGAAAACAGAAAGAAAGAGAAAAAACCATTCTGACACGTTGAAAGTTTAATTTAATTTACTCCGATATGAAAAACAAAAGTGTCAAGTTACCATTTTTAACTAAAAATAGCAAACATCTTGTGCCAACGATTTGCTCTCAAATGAAAAACAAAAGTGTCAAGTCACCATTTGTAACTAAAAATAGCAAGCATCTCGTGGGAACAAGTGGTGACGATGTATCAGCTCTAATTGAATTCACTCCCTTGTGAAAAACAAAAGTGTCAAATTACCCTTAGCTTCGTAACTAAAAAATAAAATATCTCTCTATATTTGCATGCAACAAGAACAAAATAATCGTTTCCTGTACCTATTGTAAATGTTCGAACTCTTTCAAAATTAAATCAAAATGGTCCCGTCTCCTTTAAAACATTTCCTAAGAACTAGAAGCAACGATGCATGACGTCTAATTGAATTTACTCCTTGTGAAAAACAAAAATATTAAGTTACCTTTGTAACTAAAAATAAAAAAAAAATCTCACTCATTTGCATACAACTAGCTCAAGCACTGTTTCAAACCTCAAGGCACATAAAATCCTCGGCCTAACCCACGGAAAATGCCGAAGTAAACCCAATATATGAATACTTTCTCCTCTTTTATAGAAGAATGAATATGGCTGTTCTGAACTGTATCGGGATCAAATCTTCTCATATATCATTTACTTTTAAAACAAGAAATTTGATTGGCTGTTTATAGTAGATCCGATCTGATTGGTGTGACATACATACATCTCTCACTCACTGACTCACTCACTGATCCGTTGACCCGTCCATAACATACTCGACGCGCCGACTAAGAGGTATTTTTTTACAAAAAATAACTCAAAAATTGGCCCCCTTGATGACTCTTTCTTAAAAGTTTTTTAACCGCAAGCAAGCCCAGTAAAAGGTCAATCCCTGCAGCAAAAAGAAAAGAAAAGGACAAAAAATGAAGGGGAAAAAAATTTAATAACCGAAAAGCCTAAAGACGTAGGTCACCTTCCCATCCAAAAACTCAAAATTTTGATTTCTGTGCATGCCCGAGCCGAAAGGTCGTAAAACGTGATTTTAGTGACAAGAAGGGCTAGCTGTCGTGTTGCAAATGCATTTTCGGCCAGATTAAAGCTAATTTGGCTGAGATCTAGCCTCAAAACCACCAGTCGAGAATCTCCAAAAAACGCATTTTTGGCAAAAAGTTCCAGGAGTCAATGGGTTAACAAGAACTTTTTTCAATTTATCAAAGAGTCATAGAGTAGCACCTGTAAGCATACTTAAAGTTGTTCTCCCCTTCGGCAGCATTATTACCGTTTAGGTATACTAGTATGATCCTAAATTGGTGGTAGTGAATGAGTCCATGGAAAGACTGACTAGATTGATTTGCTATTTCAATAGGTGCCACAGTGTCTGCAGCACTCAACTTATATTTGAGAAGTTTCTTTTGTCACAAACATGACAGTAAATTCAGGTCTTTAATTAGCAGCAACTTAGTGTACCTTTCGTAGATATACAGTAACTGTCACTTTTAAAGAAGGCAAATTTATTTATTTATAATATACTGTGGTTGGAGACATACATGTACTGGCTCTTGGCTGCGATATGTTCACTAGAGAAATGGACATAACTGCTAGGTTTTACATGTGTGTCTTGTTAGATATATTCAGTTAAGATCTTCCTCGGTCAGCTCAGTTTTAGTGTAGACTTCACTGCATCAACTTCTACTGGTTACTGGACCAATTATTTTCTCTTGGTCTACTCTGTTAAACTCATCTACCATATTATCAAGTCAAGTTCACTGCATATGCAAACAACGTGAGATTCCATTCTATTCTTTGTTTTGGCTTAGTTCGTAGTTTTCTATTATTGTTCATTTCAGTTAAGTTTTGTTTTATCAGCCATATGTTAAATAGTTTCTATATTGTTATCAAGTCGATTAGTAAATTTTGTGCTCAAGGATGTTACATAATTATCTTACTAGATTGGGTTCATTTCTTTAATATACGATTGATTCATCGTAAACTGTTGTCCAAGATTAGCACTGTAGAACTTACTGTTTGTTTGTCAGTGTTCTGTAAGATAAGTCAGAATAAGTGCTGATTATTACATGTATATGTTGGTCAGTCCAGATTATTGTGAATGTTAGTGATAATCTCCTTGTATATTATTTTTATCTTGCTCCCTCCGATGTATTAGTCATGTCAGCCTTTATTTTCATGGCACACAGTTTACAGGATAACTTTGTAGCAGGTGGTTCAAATCAACTTTCATCTTTCAGAATGTGATTCTCCAGTCCTCAGAAATTTGAACATGCATGGATGAATGTTGATCTCTGTCAATCTAAGTCTGTTTACATCATACTCAGAAGTTCTTTTCAAGTATATTATTACATAATAACTTTACCCATGCGATCTAAGTGGGTTTTTTGGTCTTTGTTTTCCATCCTTGTAAATTACACTCTTTGGTCTCTTTCAGAGAAGCATTGAAAGAAATTAACAAGCCACCAATTAAGGAGAAGAAATACACTTCCACTTTTCATTTAAACCCTGGCCAATAGTGTAGTTGAAAACG
>JAHPZR010037588.1:20000-27081 GCA_019787425.1 Platygyra sinensis
GCTTTTTTGAACTGGAGGAAGCCCAATAGAAGGTCAACACATGATCACTGCAGCAAAAAGATAAGAAAAGGAGAAAAAGGAGAGGTACAAAAAAAATTTAAAAAAGAACAAAAGCCTAAAGGCATCAGTCACTTTCTCAAAATTTTGATTTCTGCATATGCCAGAGCAAAAATGTTTTAAAACTTGGTGCTAGCTATTGGAAAGAAAGGCATGCGCTGTCATGTTGCAAATGTCTGTTTGAGTAGATTGGAGCTAATTTGGCTCATTTCCAGGCTGAAAATCTTCAAAATGTCTAAAAAATGTGTTTTTGACAAAAAGCCCCAGAAGTCAATGGGTTAAGTTCAGGTGGATGTTAGGCAAAGTTCTTTTTCGATGGTTTTGTATAAATTTATGAAAAAGTACGTAGCTTCTTCTAAGGAAAAAAAAAACATTCAAGACAACAGTGCAAAAAACCCATACCCTATTTGAGTAGATATCTAAAAGATAGTAATGCTGCGGCACATTCTGTTGGTAATGACAAATCTCACATAGTCATTAATCTATCTGCACGTTCCAAGTCTTACATTATAACCTTTATTTCTTAAAGTAGTGTCATTGTGGTGTGTAACTTTAAATCTGTCCTTGTATGCATCAATTTCATGCATCATGATGCATCAATGGCGAGGTGTGACAACGGATCGAGACATTAAAGCACATACACATACGATACACCTCTACCTCTTATTTACCAGAAAATCGAAAAGATGAAGATCGAAAGATGAGAAAATTGTAGGCTGGAGCAGAAATCTCACTTATAAATTCAGTACTGGTACGCTTAAATTAAATGTCTCTAGAGTGTCAACATTGTCAATCGAAGATGGGTCTATCATCTGAAGTGTGAAAATGTTAAAACTCAAGTTAAAATTCATGTTTGGATGAAAAGGAATAGATCGTGTGTCATACAGTTTCTGGTTGTTTTAATTATTCTACAAGTTTTAGTAACAATGCGACAATTTCTCTTCATGTGATGTAAGAATTCGACCACGGAGGCGAGACTGCTAAGAAATGACATACTAAGTTTAAAATCAGATGTCACAATAGGCCATTTTACATTTGTGCGGTTAGTTACCTGGCCATGAATGCAAGTGAGGCTGGAGGTGACCTTGCATTGATACGGACCTCTCAGCTTTTCTCATGTAAATGCAATCTAGTTAGCATAAGAACAACTTGATTTGCACAGTAAAAGCAGTGAGGTCTGTATCAAAACAAGGTCAACTCCAGCCTCGCTGCCATTCAGAGGCGAAGTCAGTAAGCCAACAACTGTAAAATGGTCTATTAATTGTCAAGATTTACAAACTTTCACGAACTACATTTAAAAAAAAAGAAAAGCAAGAGTTGTGAAAGTCAGTTACGAACACCTTGACATCGGTTTACAGGTAAATCAGAGCAAAATTTCTCACTGGAATCCATGCCAAAAGATGGTGTGACATCGTCGTGTTGTTCGTGGTGTGGTGCACTTTGGTAAAAAGAGGCGAAGTGCACTCTGGTTAAATAGAATTCATTAAGGGAGTACCATGGGGCTTAACTTAATTAATGACATGTAGTTCTGAAAATATATTAACTGATTTCCCATTTGTCCATTGAATCAGTAGTTAGATAGATAGATGGCCTTTATTTTAAAACGATAAGTTCAGTCAGTCTGAATTTAGATTGCACAGTTCTCTTCAATGAAATATAATGTATTTAACCTTCTACTTTAAGGTGGTTACGTGAATTTATAGATGATCCATACAGAGGCCACATTGCATTAATAGAATTCCTACAGTACCTTCACTTAAATCAACCTTCATCTCAAGATGAACATGTTCCAAAGAAGAAAGGAAAACCAGATGTTTTGGCCAGAGATTTTGTAAGTATACTTCCACATTATATTTATTTCAAATGTTGTGTATTCTCTCTGTAAAGTACTAGTGTAATTCAAGCACAATTTTAGGCAATTTGCATGATGGCATCGTTTGACTACAACTACCAGAATCCTTCACTTTTACTGCTTCTGATGCTAATTAGGGCAGTTGTGATTTAAACCCCACTAGGAATTCAAAATTTAAATTCTGGTAGTTGTAGTCAAATGACGACAACATGCAAATCTGCTATTTATGATAACTCAGAGATGAGCTTGCACTTGATTGGTGATGGATATTAGTAAGGCTAGTATGACATGCTACACAATTAATGTGAAGTGAGGTAACATAAGCTTCAAAGGTGATACTACCTGGTCATTACACCCGCTTTCAGTGTTATGTGCATAGGCGACATCTTGGTTTATCTTTCGACATGCCGTATTTCGATATGCTATGTAACCTGTCCGAAATCAAAATGTAAGCACAACGGACTCTTTTATGGTTGAACTCGACTTTTAGTGATAAAATTAATATGGATTTATTTGTCATCAATCTAAGGTTAGGAGTATCAAGAAGTCATTTTGTGGGAGATAAATTGACTGTTTTGAATGTTTACATCGTTCGAATACTTGCACGTTATCAGCCTTATTCTACCAGAAGTCACCATTGAGCGGCTGATCGACTGCACACAAATCATTTAATTATCCTGTAAATCTGGAAACATGCAATGTTTACAAACGTTATCAGCCATGTCAGGTCAGTAATTATCATTTATTTGTTATTTCTTCCACTAATATTTATGAAAATGCCTGTTTCACAGTAAAACAGCCGTTACATAACATGTTGAAAGATGGCATGTCGAAAGACGAACGAAGATGTCATCTATGCACGTAACACTGAAAGCGGGTGTAACATCTGAACTTCTTATTAAAGGTCAAATGCAACGAAATCGGGCCTGGTTTGATTTCGACTTAAAATAGAAGATTATAATCAAAATAACCGTAATCCAAAGTCTCACATGATTTCATTAAAACATCGCTGATATATTTGACGTTGAAAATGGCCCTTTTTTTTCGCCTTACAAACGGAACGGTTCGTGGAAACGACGGAAAATTGTCGGAACTGGATTTTGTGACATCATAATTGGTGAGCTTCCCGTTCAGAACAGAGAGCAAACACATCAAACATGGGTGGTTTTGTTGTAGTAGTCATTCAAAATCTATGGAATGAGCCTTGTTACTCCCTTTAGAGGATGAGAAATCATCTGGGAATAGCTCACGTTGTTTAAAACGAGGATAGCATTGATAGAAGAAGGGATTTTAACCGCCTGTTCGAATCATCTGGCCGTATAGCTACATCTCGTCTTCTTCCTGTCAGCAAACTTTTTAGAAGAAACCTCTTGGAGCAATGTGTTTCAAAATGGCTTAGCTGGGTTTCAAGTTCAATCCCAAAAACAAAAACAGAGAAGCTGTACCAAATGTCGTAATTGTAAAGCCATGTATTGACGACGAACACCCTACGAACAAACGCTCTACAAGCAAGGAATGCTGTTGTTCGGCAGCCATCTTGTGACGGGCACCCGTCAGAGAGCGAGGTAAAGTCGCTGTATACAAAAGCTATTGCTGTGTTTTCTTATATCAAGTTTGAATTTTCAGATACTTAATGTAATTTTCTAAACTCATTCTAGTGGAAGTAAAACATTAGCGTTTGGATGACTCTGTAAAACGATTTCACGCCATTGTGATTTGTTATTGAGGTTTAAAGCTTAAGATTTAATTTAAGAAAAGCCTAACTAAATCATCTCGAATTACCGATTTTCAGCACCAACATTGTCATTTAATAGTTGAACAAAATAAAAACATATTTTTACAAGAGTATTTTGGATTTTTTTCATTCTTAGTCCAGCTGTTAGTCGTAAGCGATGAAGTAATTGCTTGCGGAGGAGACTGCCATGTTGAGGAAGAAGGGAGTGGTTACTAGCCTGGGGCGAGTTAGCCTTAACTGAAGCATTATTTTTTATTGTTTAAAAATGTTTTGTCACCTCTAAAGTTTGATTACTACAGCCCAAAACTGAAGGGCAAACAATATAAATAGATTTTAATATCTAGCCAAAAAGTTACCAAACTGATATTAATGTTAATTGGGCTTTGAACAACCCAGCCCTGAAGGAGACTAATCTAGATGTGGCTCAAGCTTTTATTGATCCCTGAGAGATGCAATCCTGCCTGGGCCATCCTAAAACAGACCTACAAATAAAAGCTAAAAATGGTACCCAGTGCTTTTATCCAGGATTTTATACTTGATATTGATAGGCCTATGTATGACTGTATTTTATTTTAATCTCACTTGTAACACTAAAAGATACTTTGTTGGGTCAAGACAAGGCATTTCACCTTGAATACCTTACATCAGGGCTGTAGCCAGTATGAGACAAATTCAGGCAATTGCCTCAGCCATATTTGTTTCCATTTCTGTTGTTTCTTTTTTGTAGTAGAAAGTAAGTTACTGTTAGAAAGAAGATTTAATTGTGGACATTGCCTCGGTCAAATTTTTTTCTCACTATGGCCCTGCTGTAAGAAATGCCATAATGCTATTGCAATTTTGATTGCTCATCAACTTTTTATTGAAACAAAGGATTGAATGTACTAATCACAAGCCCTTTTGGGATATAAATGGTACTGCCTAATCATCCATTGACCTCATTGCCTGCTGAAGACAAGCAGGCTGAGTAGTTGATGCATTGCAAATCTACGTCTCTAGTGCCCTCATCATGAGACAAATGATAATACCACACTCCTCTTTCCACAACCCTTAAGAGACAAGCATCCACAGCCTTTTCACATGAGAGTACCTTGGCTTGGAGTTTGCAATCAATTTATCAAGCTCAATAAGCTCTGTTCAAAACCCTAAAAATTTATATATTTGTCTTTTAGCATGTCTAATTAAAACAGTAGAAGTTACTTAATATCTATCTGGATTTGTGTGCTTCTGTGTGAAACATGCTGGGGTGGACCATAACTTTTCAGGTGCCAATAGGTTAATTCATATCAGTTTTCTGTTCTGTCAGAATATTGAATTAGGATAACATTTTTGTTTTGTGCATCTCTCTCTTGTTTCTAAATAAGGCCTGCTTACTTGGAAACCAAAAAACAGGATCTCTATTTTTACATTCAGTCCATGTAACTGTATGCCCGGACTGTATGTCATATATAAGTATTGATCCACGTAACAAGTACAATGTAGGCAGGCACTTGGCAAAGTTGATTAAAAGATGAGAAAAAATAATTTTTAACTTCAATTAAATCGGTGCATCTGATTGGCTGACATTGAAAAATCATAGAAAAAAAATATTAAAGTGACATCAACAACATTTTTTCTTGACATGTGCCCCATTCCCCTAAAATCTACCTCCTGGTAAAATTTTAGCTTTGTTCTATGCGCCAATCAAAAGTTAGCCTTTTGGTGCATCAAAAATTTGTAAGTTTAAGATGTGTTATATTTACAAATGCAACAAATTCAAAGCCAAAATGAAAAGATGTTCGAACAGAATCCAGTGTATCTACTTGCCAATTTGAAATTCAAATTTTGCACTTTTTGCATGTGGACCAATGATATAATTTAATTTGATTAGAGTTATCAGTGCCTGAATAATAACTACTGCTTTTTCCACTGCCTATTGTTCTTTTGCCTACTTGTTGCGTGGAGCAATACGTCATCTGATGGTCGGCACATACAAGGGGACTAGTCGCAGGGACTTGCTTCGGGGACCAGTCCCCTAGTGTGTATACTAGTATTTTGCATCGAAAACCACATTTTTGGTCCGTGCGATTAGTCCTACGAATTAAGCTGGTTTGATTTTTGGGACTAGTTGCAGGGACCAATAGCCTCATAAATCAGACAGTCAATTTTCTAGTGTGTACACACTAAGGTTTAAGTCCCAGCGACTAGTCCCCTAGTGTGTGCCTAGCTTAAAGTTTAATTGATGTTTAAAATTAAAGCTGATGTGGGAATGGAAAGCTTTAATAACACTTCATTGTAAGAAGAAAGTAATAATCAAGACCAGAACATTAGTCAAGAAAGCAGAACACACTGACACATTTTAATGGCAGGTAAGCCCTTTTACTGCAGGGAATGCTATCACAAAGCAAGATTAAAAATTATTTCCATATATAATCTTACATTACTGGTTGTCAGTCATGTTTCACACAGTAATCATGTTTCAATAGTCTCTCACTTTTCTCTGACAAAATAATCACAAATTAATATGTCAGATGTAGAAGTACCTTCCACAAACAGCCATACTTTCCACCCATTTACGACTGATACGTTTTCAACGAATTTACCTTCTATATAAAGAAAATCATTGTTGAAATCTCAGAGATCTGAAAGGTTTCTTCCAGTGATGTTATATTTCAACTTCATGATTTTTCTTTGCGCTGACGATTTCCTAACCTTTGAAAACTCCGTAACGAAAACAACACCCACATGCCATGGAAAACAACATCAGCAAGATGGGCTTCAATGCTAGAAATTCCCACAACAACTCATCTTATCAGCTTCTCATACTGACAGTAAGGAAATGTACACATCATCTCAATTTAAAAATAAAACAAGGCAAACACTCTAAGATAACCTGTTTTCATTACTTTTATTACTAATCTTTGGAGGGTAGTTTTCAACATGTTCAGAAAGGCTCACCAATCCATGTGGTTGATTCTTTCGTTGTTGATTGGTAACCTTGTTGATATCGTACACCATCTTGTTAAGTCTGATCCACTCGAGTTTATTTTGACCAAATCTTTGTCTGATTTCAATGGTTCGAACTTTCACGGCTGTATTTGGAAATTTCCAGACCACAAATCAATGTTTCCATCTCTTTTAGACATCGGCTAGTCAATAAACGTCAGAAAACCTTGAAACAAACTCAATGACTTCTCGAAAGCCTCAGAATCTCTTATGGTCATGAAAACAAGCTCGCCAAATATGACGTCACAAATACCGTATATTCGTTTCCAATCTCGCACTGCCATTTCTGGTTTGTTTTCGTAAAGCTGTCGGAAACCGTCGGATTATCTTATCTTGAGCACTACGGTTTGTGCAAAACCTAATTTTAAGAGTTGATTCTGCTTCCTGTTGGTATGACTGATGTTTTTAAAAAGGATTTTCAACAAAAGAAAAATTGTCCAAATTTCGTTGCATTT
>JAHPZR010037590.1:5000-7500 GCA_019787425.1 Platygyra sinensis
CTGTTTATTTTCTCCCCCCATGAAAGAGAACAAGAAGTTCACAAATGTATTCACCCTAAACATTTCCGAGTTAGCGGCATTAAAAGTACCCGGTAGTAATGTCGTGACAAAAGAAACTTCTCAAATATTGCTGCAGACTGTGGCACTTACGGAAACCGGAAATAAATTTAGTCAGTCTTTGAGAGGACTCATTCACCGATGTAAGATATAAATAATATCGTTTAAGTTAAAACGCTTCTCGGTTGTCTCAATCGATATCATTGTGTATTTTAAACTGGTTTATTGTTAACACCAACGGTGGCAACCTAATAAGAACGTGCTATTCCGAGACACGACGTGACTATTTGATAATTAAATTTGTAACTGATTATGGATGATATGAAAATTTGCCTCTTGAATAAAACAAAATTATCCCTCTTTCATTTTTTTCATAAGTTAATAACATTAGTTCATTTTTCTCCAGCAGGAAAAAAGCCAGCATATTTTCCTTTGTATGTTTCTGGGAAAAACAAGGGTATCATGTTACAAACTTTGCGAGGAAAACAAAAGTATCAAGTTACAAATGTTGGCGTTGAAAAAATAAAATTATCACGGTTGCTAGTTCAACGTATCAATGAATTAAAAATAAACGAAATTCGACGTAAAACACCACAGTAAAATTTAAAACCTTCTTGAGAAACAGTAATTGTAAGTTATTTTGGGCCTTGAACTAACAAGTTACATACAGGCAGGTGATGACTCAAAATGTACTTACAGTCGTGCATAACACTCTGCACTATCTGAGATTGTCTCACTAGTTTTTGTATTATTTCCTCTTCCGCGGTTACTTTCACAAGTACAGATGGCTGCTCCGCTCCGAAAGCCAAATGCAGTAAATTCGTCCTTGGTCCCCATTGTTTTCAGACCATGATTTCGTAAAAATTCCCCTAGTTCCCGGACTTTCCATCTCCTAAAGTCATCTAATGTCTTCTTCTCTCGAGAGAGCACAAACATCTCGAGAAAAATACAGTAGGCAAGAAATGATCGACGCTAGATCTCCGAACTTGCTTACCATTTCCTATCAGCAAAATCATTTTATCCCGATTCGTTCCCTGTCACACGCAATTTTGAGATTGACCGCTGGAACTCCGAACTCGCTTATTCGTATGGGAGCAAATTAAAATCACGTGTAACCTGCTCATCCAATCACTGAACACTTGCCCCAGGGAACATTTCGTGACCGTCTTTGAAAGTGGCTCACCGTGAAAATAGCAGCAGCGCTCCGAGACTATGAAAAACATTACGAGCAATACGGAGGAGCACACATAAAAACAATCTTTTGTACCTTTTTGAAAGCACAATTTATTGAATATATATATGAAATAAATTCCAGTTAATCAACAACGCTTGCGGGGTGCTTTCCATTATGCCAAACCGACCGGTCACAGATCAGTGGGAATACACGAGGAGAATGGAATAACATTTTCCGATGAAACCGAGCCAACCAATAGGAATGGCTTTTATTCTTTTTTTCATTCTTTTTTACGAATTCCCTAATTAGAGCAAAGACCCGGTTTGTCAAAAATGGATCGGCGAATTTCGGTCGGAATATTCCGACCGAAATAAGTGGACCACGTCCAGAGGTGACCCCAAATTTCCGGTCAGAAGAAACCGAAACAGACCCTTCCATTTGAATTCTGAGCGAAATTTCTGGAATCTTTGACATAATGGAAAGCACCTCATGTTTCTATTTTGAGCAATATGCTTTGCTAATCATTAAATCATCGACCTTGGATGATCTTACGTGAGAATCCTGCAAACCATCCAATCAGAGCTAACTTGAGCATCTTCACCATCTTCACCAAACATGTGATCAAAACTAAAAATCGCAAAGTAATAAGCACAATAAAAGTAAATAATCAACATACTAGGAAACTGTTGCGGACAATAGAATTTATGTAGACAGGCATATTATTAGTGATCAATGAAACAACCATTTTATCAATGTTGGAAATCGCCTGGCAGATAAACTGCCAAAGCATGACATAGACCCCTCAGTGTATTTAGATAGAACTATGACAGCAAATAGTTTTATGTTTCGTGGCATTTGCCCGACTGAAGCATATGATGAAATAATGAGTTTGAAAATAGATAAGTCGGCATTAGATATTCCAAGAAAATGCATAAAACACGCAGCAAACCATATATACGAGGCCTTAAGTATGGTTTTCAATCAATCTTTATTACAAGGAATATTTCCGGAAAACTTTAAAATTTCAAAAGTCACACCAATAGATAACGGGGATGAGGAGATGGGCTCCTTTAATTATCGACCTATCTCTTCACTCTCTGCACTAACTCGAATTTTCGAAAAACTCGTTTGTAAACTGTTTGAACAAGCATGGAATCCTATACGAGTTCCAATTTGGCTTTAGAAAGGGACATTCAACCTCACAAGCCATTGCAGAAATTGCTGATAATTTACGTAATGCGATAGATGATAATCTGTATTCTTGTGGCG
>JAHPZR010037590.1:12500-17500 GCA_019787425.1 Platygyra sinensis
TGTCGGGACCAGCCATTTGCACATTTAAAGCCTGGACAAAAATCTCCCTGGGGACCAGTGAAAGGGAGCGCACAGTTCAAAACAAGTTATGTACTTTGCTCCATGGTCCCCTAGCTAGGGAGATTTTTGTTAAGGCTTAGTGTCAGTGTCAATGGTTGGTCCCGACAGCATGATCTCTCAGTTCGGATGGCTAGTTGAAACACTGGGCACACTCAGTCTTGTAAGAGCGGTTCGGAGGGATGTGGCTATCAAACCGTGCATGCTCTAAGATATCCTGATCTCATTGCAGTTCTGGTTCTGTTTGCTGGCAAAGGAAGTGGGGACTCATCAAGTAAGTGCTCTAAAACTCAGTAGCCCTGATGTTCTTAAACATTACAGCATTTTACTTAATGGTGATTTGATCTTTTTGTGAATCCACTCTGACTATCGTTTCGTGGATACCCGGAGGGGGCTACTGTCATAAAAATTGGGTGGGGGTGTGTGGCCCTCTTTCCAAAACCCTTACCCTATTATCACCAAAATCTGCTTTTTTACCTACCCTGTTTATGACCTAACCAAAAATTCAAAACCTTATTTATGACCGGTGCGTTTTGCACAGTTGTCATAAACAAGGGCCTTTGTTGATGGTCTTCTCGCGATAATGTTGAAAAAAGTAGTTTTTTCTAAGCAGTATACTTAGTTTAAGACAAGTGCAAAAGTCATACTCTATTTATGACTAAAACGGCTGAAAAACCATACCCTTTGGGACCACACATACCTGTATAGTCTGGTATAGCCCATATATGGGAGTACCCCAGGGGTTGATACACAGCTACTTTGTCAATGTCATGACGAAATTCATGATCAATAAGAGGACAGACGAGCGAAAAAATGACTTCAATTTGTTTAATTGATAGTGAGACAACTGGTCTTTTTATGAGTCCCGTATTTACCTAGACAAATTATCTGTCTGATAGGTAGTGTGGATCTGTTTAACATGCCCTACAGACGTCGTGTTTCCGTGTGTCATTGATGATCACGTTTTCTCAACAGTTTGTCCTGATGGTATTACAAAACTTGACAGCCTCAAGTGGTACCATGACACATATTAAATGATTATGGTGTGAACGAAACAAAATGCTGGAGGGTTGAAGTTCCGGAAGCTTACGACTCAATCGGTTGAGCTTATGGCTTGTAACTTTTTTTTCTTACCTGCGAAGTCCTTGTAAATGTTCTTTTTCGAAAATCAATTCACGTTTTTATCGTACGTTTCACCTTATGAATGTAAGTGTGATTAGAAAACCGAACTAGTGCTCATGCCCGGGCGCAACATTGTTGCAAGAACCTGGCCAAAGGACTACAATATCATGCAACACCCACAAATTTTGCATGAAAAATTTGACCATTTTCAAATTTGAGCCAAGAACACCCAACACCTCACAATATGTCACAACAGGGTGGCCAAACGTACGCAACATATATGATGTTCCCAAAAATGTTGCCATATGTTGCAGGCCCGTAGCCAGGATTTTTTACGGGTGGGTGCGATCAGTTGATTATACGGACCAACGAGCGCCGGAGGCGCTCTTGACTAGGGGGGTCCGGGGGCATGCCCCCCCGGGAAATTTTGAAAATTAAGTTGTCTGAGACTGCATTTCGTGCGTTTTGAAGGTCAGTATGATAGCAATATAGGTCGCTAAAAGCGAACCTAAAAACGTGGATATTTGTCAAATTTTGAACTTCAAAATTGATTTTGATGCTTTACGTATGTATTTTACAATGTAGAGAATAACAATGCCAATGTCACTATTTAAAAATAACAAAAATAGAAATAAAGTTGTAAATCCGTATTGTTCACTCGGCTGGCTGCTGATCATCACGATCTTTCAGAAGTGTGCCAAGCTCAAGCCTCCTTGGGTGCATCTTGGCAAACAGAACAACACTATTATTTTTTTTTTACTATTTATTTTTTTAACAAAAAAGTGGACCTCAGCAGTCTGCGGGGGGGTGCGGGCGCACCCATCGCACCCCCCCTCCCTACGGGCCTGTGTTGCCGTGAAATGTTGCGATCGCTTAGCCGGGGCTTATTACGAACAAAGAACAAGAATTTCTGTGTTTGCAGTGTTTTCTCCCCTGACGAAAAAGAGGCTAAATGTGCTCTTTCATTTGTGCTCCAGGTTCGATATCGAAACGTGCAAAAATTGTGAATGTGATTACCTCCAGTCTTCAACCAGTTACGGCTCCTTGCAACACGGAGGAAAGGACTGTGACCAATAGAGCGCCAATTTTTTAAATTATCTATTTCATGTGGGGACTGCAAAGTCCGCTGGTCAAGGTTCAACGTCAATGTACGTACGTTTTGTCTCCGATGATACTGTCCGTGGAAAGTCTTGTTCTCATAAGGGGCGTGATCTATTCTAAATATTATAATTAAAGGTCCTTTTAAATACTTAAATAACCGATTTCCTACCCTTTTATATTCCCTACCCTTTTATATGTCTGAAGCCAGAAAAAGGTGCCCCTTTCGGGCGGAAACTCCTCGTATAGGCCATTATAGGGAGTACCCCCCCGGGCCAAGTGGCCCATCAGGCGGGCGTTTGACCATATAATCTGGTATAAGCCAGGCATAAGCCAGGCATAAAGACCCGGCAAAAAGCAACAGGAAAAAACGTTGTTGAAGGAAAGTGCGCCCAAGGTTATATTCCTGTCAAGAGATCGCTTCTCTTCGGCTACATGTGCATCCTTCAAGTTTTGATTGAATTCTTTGGGCTGACTCTTTCCTTTGTGATTACTTTCTGTTTAGAGCGGTTTTCAAATGGGTGTCGTAAAACTTAAACAATTACTCACCAATTAGACTACTCAGCCAAACTCAAGCCATAGTAGAAACAAAGCCAAAGTGACTGCCTGATTACTTTTGACACTTGATTGAAAACCGCTCCAGTTATATTGAAAACAGCTGAATATGCAATAAAACAAACGATCTCCCAACAAACAAGAATTAATTTTCATCGACTACTTATCAATCAAACTATTTTACTGTGTACACAGGAGGAGGCAAGTCTTATCTGAATGGAACTGAGGAAGAAACCATTGAGTTTGGAACACCTAAAGTTGGCATCGAAAAATATCCTGAAAGCTTCGAGTACCAGTGGTTTTTGTTTGTCTCTGAAGGAAGGCAGGTACAGATCGACTTCGACACGTTCGAATTGGAACAGAGTGACAAGTGCAAGAACGACTTCACTGGGGTTCGAGAAGCTTCCATTTTAAATGGTAACCCCCAACAATTTATTGGACACTACGTTCCAATTCTTGTCGAACCACGGTGTACAAACCCGGGAACAGTACAGAGCAAATGGAATATGGTGTGGTCGCATTTCAAGACCAACAGCAACTCTACTACTGTCTACAAGGGGTTCAAGGCTTCCTTTAAAGCAGGTTTGCATCTTCCCGTTCAATGTAGTAAGAAATATCCACTGTAGCTATACAGGTGCAACGATTAACTACCCTAAGGGCCTGGTTCAACGGATTCTTAATTGTAAGAGTCAATAACAGTTCTGCTAGCTTGGTCAATTAACTGGGTTATAGAGCATTTTCACATGACGTCACGACAGCCTTCAGGATCCTTCAGCACCTGAAGGCTGTTTAGCCAGCCACTAGCTAGTAGACGTGCGAAACAAAACCGTGACGTCACACCATGGTGGCTTGGAAAAAGTATCGACTGTGACCTTTATTTCTCGCTCAACCGGCTTAATAGCAGGTGTATGCATGTAAGCTACAAGTATTCTTTCGCTTTTTAACACTTATAGTCCTTATGGAAACTACTGTAAACAACCCAGATGTCTAAAAACGCCAAAATTTCGCCTATCGTTTATCTGGCTTATAGGCCCCCCCTCACCACTTTATTAATCCAACTCATAATGAAACACCTTAAGACACTTATGCGATCGATGTACTGACTTAAGGTTGAACAACCCGCCCCTTCCCAGAGGACCGGGTCTTCTTTGTATTGCTAGGAGGGGGCTGTGGAGAGGGCACAAGAAAACGCGCAATCATGTGGCTGATGTTTTATGGTATTTCTTTTTTTCAAGAAGGTGCTTCACGAAGGAAACAATTAAAAGCGATCAAGTACAACATTGCGTAAAATCTTGAGTTAAGACATTTTTAATGTGGACTAAAATACCCTAAATGAATACAACAAAAGTGATAGCACCACAAGTCACGTGCGTGGTTGCCATGAAATTGCTCTGTAAAAGAAAAGTTCTCTTAACTAGTTTACACCCTTGGCCAAGTTTCACATGGTTTCGTCAAAGGAAAAAAAAGGGGTTGGCTCAATCCTCATCTTTAGTGTTTGGGTTTTCGTAGATACTGTACTGATAATTAACAAGGTGAACATCATCCTCGTACAAGTATACGTCGCGATTAGAGATGGAAACTTTCGTTACTTTATTCTTCTCCATATTGACCTCGATTACCCAATTGATTTTGCTCCATAATTTTTTGCTATTTATAACATTGCCTCTGTCATCGTAGTTGTTGAGGAGTATTGTCTTTGGGTCATTGTTTGGGTCAATGGAGGTGAAATAGACTCCTGAAAAGAAAAAAAAACAAACTTGTCAAGGTGTGAAACAGACAAGACGAAAGGCACATGTAACAAAACTAGCAACTTACGGCCGTACGGGATATTGACATTCTGAAAGCACAGTTTATCTAGTTGGAAATTCAGAATTGATATCTGTAGCAGTAAATACTAACACTAGTTCTTAGCATTTAAAATCAGAGATAACACTCGTGTTACTAGCTAAAGGTATAAAAGTCAACAAATTACCAAAGCCATGTCGTCGATTCTGTTTGGGTGTTTCGACGGTAGATCCTTTTATCACTTTATCCTTTAAGATACCATCAGCGCCAGTTTTATCGGTGTAATGATAAAGCGTTATCTGACCGGCAAAAAGAGTAAAAATTTCAAACTGTAAGTCAGTTTGTCTGAGCCGTTCAACCCTATCAACAACAGTCCGTCTGGG
>JAHPZR010037590.1:22500-25000 GCA_019787425.1 Platygyra sinensis
GGATTAGTGTGGACGGGGCCTCAGTTTGACAGTTACAGTTGTCAGGGACCTTTAAGCAACAGCAATGACGACGGCGAAGCCCGGCAGCGAAGCTTGGGACGATTTATATTTTACCCTTGAATATCGTGACTGTCTGAATCTTCTCAGTACGCCAATGGCCCTAAAAACTTGCTCAAACTAAAATGCATGTTATCCCAGCGAGATCAATTCAGAAAAGAAATGCGACAAGTTTACTGTCGTGGCCCAAGTTCTCTAACACACGCAGAGCTTCCCATTTCATGTAGTTGTTTTGCAAATGACGGCAACGAAATGTAAAACGCAAGTGCCGCACAGCAGGTCTCCTGGCGAACAACCATTGTTCTACTCATTAAACCTTTTGTTTCGTGGCGTCGTCGTCGAACAAAAGACAATAAATTCTGAGTAACAAACAACGATGCAGGCTGATACTACGTGAAAAGCTTAACGGGACAACGACATGATAGAGTCCAAACTGAAAGCCAACAATTGCAACCGTGGACAGCTGTTTCGACCTTGTTGGGTCTCATCAGCACGGTGTAGCAAGCTATGAAGTATCAGCTGGTCGACTGCCATCCATATACTCACTAAGATGGTGATGACCTCAGATGAAACTCAAATCCAAATCGTTGCCAATTGGCCAATGTCACATGCAAAACGCGTGACAAGGGACAATTGGGAAAATCCAGAATATCATGTCGTTGCCGCGATAGGGTAACTGCGGACAGACACAAACTGTCCCGCAGGAAAATCATGGCCAAACCATTAAATTCTGAGTTTGCAGTGTTTTCTCCCCTGACGAAAAAGAGGCTAAATGTGCTCTTTCATTTGTGCTCCAGGTTCGATATCGAAACGTGCAAAAATTGTGAATGTGATTTCCTCCAATCTTCAACCAGTTACGGCTCTTTGCAACACCGAGGAAAGGACTGCGGCCAATGGAGCGCCAATTTTTAAAATAAGTGGGGAGTGCAAAGTCCGATGCTCAGAGTTTTGTGTCCGATGATACTGTTTATGGAAAAGGATTCAACCTCAGCTATGTCCGACCTCGTTCCCAGGGTCTCTCATCATACTGCCCCCTGGGGCGAGCATTGGGGCGGTAAGATGAGAGACCTTTGGAACGATTTTAAACCGTGAAGGACTAGGTACGAGTCTGTAAATTATGGGATTAGCAACTATTGATCGACATAGTCATAACTGAAGTGCAGACCAAGATTATAAAATCCCCAAGTCTGGTGTAAATAGACCCAATATTAAGTAAGATACAGCCATTTGAAAATGTGAAACTTTACAAAGAAATGTATGGCCATCCGGACGCTGTCCGAACACAGCGTCCGGATGGCCATACACTTCTTTGTTAATTTTGACGTTTTTAAATCGTTGTGTCTCAGTCAAAACTAGCCTGATTAACACCAAACTTGGGGACTTTGTGAATCTCGGTGTGCCTTTTCTGACTATGTGGATTCCTTTTCGGTTTGAGATCAGGCAATGCTGGATGAAAGAGAACAAACCATTCCATCACAAGAGAACTTTATTCAGTAAAATATCACACTTAACAAGCTTGTTGAAGGCGATCTTACCGCCGACCGAAATGACCTGTCATTTGAAATTTCGGAGCTCTGGGAACACATGATTAAACACTACAGGCACTATCGTAAATATCGGCGCACTATTTTGTTTTTAAAAATACTCATTGCTATAAATGTACCACAAATGTGGAGAAAATTACTGTCTAAGATTCTAAAAACCTAAAACGTGTACGTTATAGTGAATATCCTGGAACGCATTCGAAACTAAACGAAGAATTTCGATTTTAGAACAGACCGTTTATAGAAGCAATCACGAACAAAGCTGAAAGGAAAAGAAGTGCCATAGGGTTGCTGACTGACAGTCTTCCCTGACCTGGAAACAAAAAGAAAACTTAATCAAATAAAAACATCATTAGAGAAGCCAAAAGAGTGATTGCATAGCAAGCTAACTGAATAAGTTTGTCAAACATAGCTTTTTTTCCCCAGAAAAAGAACACTAAACCTTTGTTGATGACATCTGAAACAGCGTAACATATGTTATCGCTAGTTTCATAATGTTCAAAATGGTTTAGTGTTCTTTTTCTGGGAAAAAAGCTATGTTTGACAACTTATTCAGTAGCTTGCTATGCAATCACTCTTTTGGCTTCTCTAATGATGTTTTTATTTGATTAAGTTTTCTTTTTGTTTCCAGGTCAGGGAAGACTGTCAGTCAGCAACCCTATGGCACTTCTTTTCCTTTCAGCTTTGTTCGTGATTGCTTCTATAAACGGTCTGTTCTAAAATCGAAATTCTTCGTTTAGTTTTCGAATGCGTTCCAGGATATTCACTATAACGTACACGTTTTAGGTTTTTAGAATCTTAGACAGTAATTTTCTCCACATTTGTGGTACATTTATGGCAATGAGTATTTTTAAAAACAAAATAGTGCGCCGATATTTACGATAGTGCCTGTAGTGTTT
>JAHPZR010037590.1:30000-37500 GCA_019787425.1 Platygyra sinensis
GTTTTCAGGATGCTCACGTGAGGTCATCCAAGGTCAATGATTGGATGATTAGCAAAGCACATTGTTCAAAATAGAAACATGGGGTGCTTTCCATTATGCCAAAGATTGGGGAAATTTCGGTCAGAATTCAAATGAGAACGTCCTTTTCGGTTTCTTCTGACCGGAATATTCGGGATCACGTCTGGAGGTGATTCACTTATTTCGGTCGGTCGGAATATTCCGACGGAAATTCGCCGTTCCATGTTTGTCAAACTGGGTCTTTGCTCTAATTAGGGAAATCGGAAAATGAATCAAAACGAATAAAAGTCATTCCTATTGGTTCGCTCAGTTTGATCGGAAAATCTCGTCCCATTTTCCTCGGGTATTCCCACCGATCTGTGACCGATCGGTCTGACATAATGGAAAGCACCCAAGCGTTGTTGATTACTGACTGAAATTTATTTCATACGGTCAATAAATTGTGATTTCAAAAGCATACAAAAGATAGTTTTTATGTGTGTTGTCCCGTATTGCTCGTAATGTTTTTCATAGTCTCGGAGCGCTGCTATGATTTTCACGGTGAGCCACTGTTTAAAAGACGGTCACGAAATGTTCCTTGGCGCAACCGTTCAGTGATTGGATGAGCAGTTTTCACGTGATTTTAATTTGCTCCCACTCGATTTGTTACTTCCTCTTTCATATTACTTCTTCGTCGGTTGCAGTTGAAGCCTTATAAGATCAAACGGAAAACAGGAGAGTTATAGAAGAGTTTCATTCTCTACCAACCAACATGAACAAGGTAAAGCTTTCTGAAACAATATGATGAAATTTGTGAAATGACACGCAAACTAGTTTCGATTTCAACACTGCATGACCCCCACATACACAGGCAGACTTAAGGTTGCGATTGTTGGCGGCGTGGACCAGAGTTTAGGTGACAATTGTACGATGTTCCCGTATTTAACACGACCGATTTTACTCGTCAAGTTTGAAACCTGTAGACAGGAGAAATGAATCACGATTTATGTATTATTTTAAGCAATTTTATGAAAGCGATTCCAGTAAATGGAGACTTCGGTTCTTTGGATCCAAATGCAGATTAATGCGGAAATAATGCGGAATAATAGTCATGAATTATAAAATCTTATACACGCGTTTAATTATCCACTTTTTCAAGACCGGAAAAGAAATAGAGCGCATATCCAGATACAGTGGAACGTATATACTCAGCACACACAATATACCTGATCTCTAGAAAAACTGTTTACCTTATCCATACTAAAGAAAAGTTACCCAGACGGACTGTTGTTGATAGGGTTGAACGGCTCAGACAAACTGACTTACAGTTTGAAATTTTTACTCTTTTTGCCGGTCAGATAACGCTTTATCATTACACCGATAAAACTGGCGCTGATGGTATCTTAAAGGATAAAGTGATAAAAGGATCTACCGTCGAAACACCCAAACAGAATCGACGACATGGCTTTGGTAATTTGTTGACTTTTATACCTTTAGCTAGTAACACGAGTGTTATCTCTGATTTTAAATGCTAAGAACTAGTGTTAGTATTTACTGCTACAGATATCAATTCTGAATTTCCAACTAGATAAACTGTGCTTTCAGAATGTCAATATCCCGTACGGCCGTAAGTTGCTAGTTTTGTTACATGTGCCTTTCGTCTTGTCTGTTTCACACCTTGACAAGTTTGTTTTTTTTTCTTTTCAGGAGTCTATTTCACCTCCATTGACCCAAACAATGACCCAAAGACAATACTCCTCAACAACTACGATGACAGAGGCAATGTTATAAATAGCAAAAAATTATGGAGCAAAATCAATTGGGTAATCGAGGTCAATATGGAGAAGAATAAAGTAACGAAAGTTTCCATCTCTAATCGCGACGTATACTTGTACGAGGATGATGTTCACCTTGTTAATTATCAGTACAGTATCTACGAAAACCCAAACACTAAAGATGAGGATTGAGCCAACCCCTTTTTTTTCCTTTGACGAAACCATGTGAAACTTGGCCAAGGGTGTAAACTAGTTAAGAGAACTTTTCTTTTACAGAGCAATTTCATGGCAACCACGCACGTGACTTGTGGTGCTATCACTTTTGTTGTATTCATTTAGGGTATTTTAGTCCACATTAAAAATGTCTTAACTCAAGATTTTACGCAATGTTGTACTTGATCGCTTTTAATTGTTTCCTTCGTGAAGCACCTTCTTGAAAAAAAGAAATACCATAAAACATCAGCCACATGATTGCGCGTTTTCTTGTGCCCTCTCCACAGCCCCCTCCTAGCAATACAAAGAAGACCCGGTCCTCTGGGAAGGGGCGGGTTGTTCAACCTTAAGTCAGTACATCGATCGCATAAGTGTCTTAAGGTGTTTCATTATGAGTTGGATTAATAAAGTGGTGAGGGGGGGCCTATAAGCCAGATAAACGATAGGCGAAATTTTGGCGTTTTTAGACATCTGGGTTGTTTACAGTAGTTTCCATAAGGACTATAAGTGTTAAAAAGCGAAAGAATACTTGTAGCTTACATGCATACACCTGCTATTAAGCCGGTTGAGCGAGAAATAAAGGTCACAGTCGATACTTTTTCCAAGCCACCATGGTGTGACGTCACGGTTTTGTTTCGCACGTCTACTAGCTAGTGGCTGGCTAAACAGCCTTCAGGTGCTGAAGGATCCTGAAGGCTGTCGTGACGTCATGTGAAAATGCTCTATAACCCAGTTAATTGACCAAGCTAGCAGAACTGTTATTGACTCTTACAATTAAGAATCCGTTGAACCAGGCCCTTAGGGTAGTTAATCGTTGCACCTGTATAGCTACAGTGGATATTTCTTACTACATTGAACGGGAAGATGCAAACCTGCTTTAAAGGAAGCCTTGAACCCCTTGTAGACAGTAGTAGAGTTGCTGTTGGTCTTGAAATGCGACCACACCATATTCCATTTGCTCTGTACTGTTCCCGGGTTTGTACACCGTGGTTCGACAAGAATTGGAACGTAGTGTCCAATAAATTGTTGGGGGTTACCATTTAAAATGGAAGCTTCTCGAACCCCAGTGAAGTCGTTCTTGCACTTGTCACTCTGTTCCAATTCGAACGTGTCGAAGTCGATCTGTACCTGCCTTCCTTCAGAGACAAACAAAAACCACTGGTACTCGAAGCTTTCAGGATATTTTTCGATGCCAACTTTAGGTGTTCCAAACTCAATGGTTTCTTCCTCAGTTCCATTCAGATAAGACTTGCCTCCTCCTGTGTACACAGTAAAATAGTTTGATTGATAAGTAGTCGATGAAAATTAATTCTTGTTTGTTGGGAGATCGTTTGTTTTATTGCATATTCAGCTGTTTTCAATATAACTGGAGCGGTTTTCAATCAAGTGTCAAAAGTAATCAGGCAGTCACTTTGGCTTTGTTTCTACTATGGCTTGAGTTTGGCTGAGTAGTCTAATTGGTGAGTAATTGTTTAAGTTTTACGACACCCATTTGAAAACCGCTCTAAACAGAAAGTAATCACAAAGGAAAGAGTCAGCCCAAAGAATTCAATCAAAACTTGAAGGATGCACATGTAGCCGAAGAGAAGCGATCTCTTGACAGGAATATAACCTTGGGCGCACTTTCCTTCAACAACGTTTTTTCCTGTTGCTTTTTGCCGGGTCTTTATGCCTGGCTTATGCCTGGCTTATACCAGATTATATGGTCAAACGCCCGCCTGATGGGCCACTTGGCCCGGGGGGGTACTCCCTATAATGGCCTATACGAGGAGTTTCCGCCCGAAAGGGGCACCTTTTTCTGGCTTCAGACATATAAAAGGGTAGGGAATATAAAAGGGTAGGAAATCGGTTATTTAAGTATTTAAAAGGACCTTTAATTATAATATTTAGAATAGATCACGCCCCTTATGAGAACAAGACTTTCCACGGACAGTATCATCGGAGACAAAACGTACGTACATTGACGTTGAACCTTGACCAGCGGACTTTGCAGTCCCCACATGAAATAGATAATTTAAAAAATTGGCGCTCTATTGGTCACAGTCCTTTCCTCCGTGTTGCAAGGAGCCGTAACTGGTTGAAGACTGGAGGTAATCACATTCACAATTTTTGCACGTTTCGATATCGAACCTGGAGCACAAATGAAAGAGCACATTTAGCCTCTTTTTCGTCAGGGGAGAAAACACTGCAAACACAGAAATTCTTGTTCTTTGTTCGTAATAAGCCCCGGCTAAGCGATCGCAACATTTCACGGCAACACAGGCCCGTAGGGAGGGGGGGTGCGATGGGTGCGCCCGCACCCCCCCGCAGACTGCTGAGGTCCACTTTTTTGTTAAAAAAATAAATAGTAAAAAAAAAATAATAGTGTTGTTCTGTTTGCCAAGATGCACCCAAGGAGGCTTGAGCTTGGCACACTTCTGAAAGATCGTGATGATCAGCAGCCAGCCGAGTGAACAATACGGATTTACAACTTTATTTCTATTTTTGTTATTTTTAAATAGTGACATTGGCATTGTTATTCTCTACATTGTAAAATACATACGTAAAGCATCAAAATCAATTTTGAAGTTCAAAATTTGACAAATATCCACGTTTTTAGGTTCGCTTTTAGCGACCTATATTGCTATCATACTGACCTTCAAAACGCACGAAATGCAGTCTCAGACAACTTAATTTTCAAAATTTCCCGGGGGGGCATGCCCCCGGACCCCCCTAGTCAAGAGCGCCTCCGGCGCTCGTTGGTCCGTATAATCAACTGATCGCACCCACCCGTAAAAAATCCTGGCTACGGGCCTGCAACATATGGCAACATTTTTGGGAACATCATATATGTTGCGTACGTTTGGCCACCCTGTTGTGACATATTGTGAGGTGTTGGGTGTTCTTGGCTCAAATTTGAAAATGGTCAAATTTTTCATGCAAAATTTGTGGGTGTTGCATGATATTGTAGTCCTTTGGCCAGGTTCTTGCAACAATGTTGCGCCCGGGCATGAGCACTAGTTCGGTTTTCTAATCACACTTACATTCATAAGGTGAAACGTACGATAAAAACGTGAATTGATTTTCGAAAAAGAACATTTACAAGGACTTCGCAGGTAAGAAAAAAAAGTTACAAGCCATAAGCTCAACCGATTGAGTCGTAAGCTTCCGGAACTTCAACCCTCCAGCATTTTGTTTCGTTCACACCATAATCATTTAATATGTGTCATGGTACCACTTGAGGCTGTCAAGTTTTGTAATACCATCAGGACAAACTGTTGAGAAAACGTGATCATCAATGACACACGGAAACACGACGTCTGTAGGGCATGTTAAACAGATCCACACTACCTATCAGACAGATAATTTGTCTAGGTAAATACGGGACTCATAAAAAGACCAGTTGTCTCACTATCAATTAAACAAATTGAAGTCATTTTTTCGCTCGTCTGTCCTCTTATTGATCATGAATTTCGTCATGACATTGACAAAGTAGCTGTGTATCAACCCCTGGGGTACTCCCATATATGGGCTATACCAGACTATACAGGTATGTGTGGTCCCAAAGGGTATGGTTTTTCAGCCGTTTTAGTCATAAATAGAGTATGACTTTTGCACTTGTCTTAAACTAAGTATACTGCTTAGAAAAAACTACTTTTTTCAACATTATCGCGAGAAGACCATCAACAAAGGCCCTTGTTTATGACAACTGTGCAAAACGCACCGGTCATAAATAAGGTTTTGAATTTTTGGTTAGGTCATAAACAGGGTAGGTAAAAAAGCAGATTTTGGTGATAATAGGGTAAGGGTTTTGGAAAGAGGGCCACACACCCCCACCCAATTTTTATGACAGTAGCCCCCTCCGGGTATCCACGAAACGATAGTCAGAGTGGATTCACAAAAAGATCAAATCACCATTAAGTAAAATGCTGTAATGTTTAAGAACATCAGGGCTACTGAGTTTTAGAGCACTTACTTGATGAGTCCCCACTTCCTTTGCCAGCAAACAGAACCAGAACTGCAATGAGATCAGGATATCTTAGAGCATGCACGGTTTGATAGCCACATCCCTCCGAACCGCTCTTACAAGACTGAGTGTGCCCAGTGTTTCAACTAGCCATCCGAACTGAGAGATCATGCTGTCGGGACCAACCATTGACACTGACACTAAGCCTTAACAAAAATCTCCCTAGCTAGGGGACCATGGAGCAAAGTACATAACTTGTTTTGAACTGTGCGCTCCCTTTCACTGGTCCCCAGGGAGATTTTTGTCCAGGCTTTAAATGTGCAAATGGCTGGTCCCGACAGCATGATCTCTTAACCCGGATGGCTAGCTTTCTTCGATTGAGAGCTTTGTAGCGCGCGTGCACTGTGGAGATGAATTTGGATTCAATTTTAACTGAAAGAGAGCACTTAACACTGTACTGTGATTCTGTCGAGGAATTGGGGAGGCTGGCATGCTTTCAGCGTTTTTTTTTTTCTTTTTTTCGCTTACAGCGGAGGTCAGTCCAGAATCGAGTGTGTGTATAGCATTTACGCCTTTCTTAGGAGAGGAAAACGATAACTCACTTCAAAGGTTTCCGGGATCCAGCTGAGAAGCGAGGTGACACTAAAAAAGACAACAAAAAATTGAGGTAAGTCATTTTTATTGCAAAAATACCAAAATTTCGCCTGTAGTGTGGATTACAGTTTTTCCCCGTACAAACCCTTACGTATACATAAATTCAAACCGTTGTAACATAACACCTCCATATGCTGCAAGGCGAGGGTCACGTTTCGCGTAATCAAACTCGGTCGTATGTTGTAGTAGATATTGGCGGTAAATAGTTTCACGCCCTGAACAAAAATAACAATGATAACAATAAACTCCACATATCGTGAGCTTGGGCTGCCTGTAGTGAGAGCAAAACGCAGTGGCCAAATTGTAATTCTCGGATTTTCATGTGGCGTAATCATATTCCAAAATTAAAAATTATCTTTCCTTCTGAGGTTTTAGTTGCATCAGATAAAAGACCCTATAGGAACTTGATGTTTCACAACGTTTTAGCTCGACAGGGTTTTTCCTTTTGTAATAGAGCACGTTTGAATTTCCAAGCTTGTGCGTTGTGTGACATGAAAATGGCGGCTCAAGAAGGCTGCCGCGTAGGTTAAAAGAGAGTTATCGCTTCAGTTTTTGCTAACTAAACAGTGCTTGCACTAATTTTTCGTTTTAGTAGTAAGACTCAGTGACAGATGTTTCTGTTACTTTACGGCCACCATATTTGTGCCCATCAGAAGGGCACAAACATGGCGTCTCCATACAAAGCTCTCTAAGTTTGGGTGACACACTTCTGCAAATAACGCGCGAATGAAAAACAGCAAAGAACTGATTCTTGGCGAGGTTGTTAATATATCAATCATCTATCGTATCTCAGATTCTTGACTTTATACATTGAATGGTTACGAAAAACAACAACAACAACACCTTTATTTCGCCTTGTACATAGATAAAATAACATAACATAACATAGATAAGATAAAAAAAAAACATTTTGTT
>JAHPZR010037590.1:40000-42500 GCA_019787425.1 Platygyra sinensis
GGCGTGGAGCGAAAGCTGCTCGTCCTTGACTTAACAAGCGCATGGTCTGAGATCGTTGTCTTCGATATTTTTCTATGTTATGATTTTAAATAAATCACACTTGCAATTCAATCATTTTGACTCGATCAATACGCATACTTTATAACCTAGAGTGCTTTTATTTACGCCGTGAAACAGCAACAATTACAGCATATTACTAAATCTAAGGAAAGCAAACAATGGGATTAGTGTCTCGTGGAATGCTCTGATGCTACTGTTTCACAGATTTTGTCGGCAAATCACTCTATTGTTACTGTCAAAATGGAGGAAAAAGCGAGGAAAACCTGGGGGGGGGGGGGGGTGGGGGTGTGTGCTCATGGACAAACAAAATCACCCGAGCTTTCCCTATTAGCCCCCAAATCTTTGATTCCCCAAATGGGCAACAACAAAAAATCCTCGCCCGCAATTGCTAACCTTTGGTTATTACTAGTCTAAATGTTAAAGCATTGGAACAGTTCGGTAAACCGTTTATATAGATTAGGAATAATACTGGACCTAGGGAACTCCCTTATGGAATTCCGCACGTCATTGTTTGCTTTGATGAAACTGTATTTCCCATCTGAACGTACTGCTGTCTATTTGTAAGATAGCTTGCAAAAAATTGGAGTGGAACACCCTGTATCCAGTGGCGGATCCAGGGGGTGGGTCCGGGGGGTCCGGACCCCCCTACCAGACCTGACGCTTACAACTTTGAGACTGAAATTCTTGCATCGACAGGATCGTATATCACTTTTTAACTGGTTGAGATTTTTAATGAAGCGCGCGTGGCATTTTTCTACTAAACTAAATTCCTAAAAGACAGTGATTTCTAGAACAAGTTTTAGAGAAGTGCGGCTCTACTTCCAGAAAGGAGAAGTTAAAAGGCTCATGCAAACCCCGATGGGTGGAAAGGCATGACCTTGACATTACATCATGACCTTGACATTGATGTTGACGAAATCTGTACATTCTTTGTAAACACAAGAGGAGGAAGTTCCAAGGGTGCATCCTTTTCGAGTAGAATCCAAGTAAACGGTAAGCGGCCAAGGAATTACAACGTGCAACCGCGAATGGTGAGAGGGGGTGTGAGGGGTATGATGGAGAAGTAATTTGCCTTAAAAGAGTCCAACAGTCCTTTCTGAACAAAAGTTTGGACCCCCAAAGTCAAAAATTCCTGGATCCGCCCCTGGTATCCCGTACCGTTCCATTGCGTGGTTCACCGTATCAAATGCTTTGGAGAAGTCTAAGAACACGCCACAAGAATACAGATTATCATCTATCGCATTACGTAAATTATCAGCAATTTCTGCAATGGCTTGTGAGGTTGAATGTCCCTTTCTAAAGCCAAATTGGAACTCGTATAGGATTCCATGCTTGTTCAAACAGTTTACAAACGAGTTTTTCGAAAATTCGAGTTAGTGCAGAGAGTGAAGAGATAGGTCGATAATTAAAGGAGCCCATCTCCTCATCCCCGTTATCTATTGGTGTGACTTTTGAAATTTTAAAGTTTTCCGGAAATATTCCTTGTAATAAAGATTGATTGAAAACCATACTTAAGGCCTCGTATATATGGTTTGCTGCGTGTTTTATGCATTTTCTTGGAATATCTAATGCCGACTTATCTATTTTCAAACTCATTATTTCATCATATGCTTCAGTCGGGCAAATGCCACGAAACATAAAACTATTTGCTGTCATAGTTCTATCTAAATACACTGAGGGGTCTATGTCATGCTTTGGCAGTTTATCTGCCAGGCGATTTCCAACATTGATAAAATGGTTGTTTCATTGATCACTAATAATATGCCTGTCTACATAAATTCTATTGTCCGCAACAGTTTCCTAGTATGTTGATTATTTACTTTTATTGTGCTTATTACTTTGCGATTTTTAGTTTTGATCACATGTTTGGTGAAGATGGTGAAGATGCTCAAGTTAGCTCTGATTGGATGGTTTGCAGGATTCTCACGTAAGATCATCCAAGGTCGATGATTTAATGATTAGCAAAGCATATTGCTCAAAATAGAAACATGAGGTGCTTTCCATTATGTCAAAGATTCCAGAAATTTCGCTCAGAATTCAAATGGAAGGGTCTGTTTCGGTTTCTTCTGACCGGAAATTTGGGGTCACCTCTGGACGTGGTCCACTTATTTCGGTCGGAATATTCCGACCGAAATTCGCCGATCCATTTTTGACAAACCGGGTCTTTGCTCTAATTAGGGAATTCGTAAAAAAGAATGAAAAAAAGAATAAAAGCCATTCCTATTGGTTGGCTCGGTTTCATCGGAAAATGTTATTCCATTCTCCTCGTGTATTCCCACTGATCTGTGACCGGTCGGTTTGGCATAATGGAAAGCACCCCGCAAGCGTTGTTGATTAACTGGAATTTATTTCATATATATATTCAATAAATTGTGCTTTCAAAAAGGTACAAAAGATTGTTTTTATGTGTGCTCCTCCGTATTGCTCGTAATGTTTTTCA
>JAHPZR010037590.1:47500-48759 GCA_019787425.1 Platygyra sinensis
AGACTTCGATTCTTTGGATCCAAATGCAGATTAATGCGGAAATAATGCGGAATAATGATCATGAATAATACGATCTTTTACACGTTTCAGTAACCACTTTTTCAAGACCTGGTAAGAAATAGAGCGCATATCCCGATACAGTGGAACGTACACTCAGCACACACAATATACCTGGTCCCTAGAAAAACTGTTAAACTTATCCATACTATAAAAGAAAAGCTAGCCAGACGGACTGTTGTTAATAGGGTTGAACCTCGGACAAAACTTGCAGTTTGGAATTTTTACTTTTTTTACCGGTCAGATAACGCTTTATCATTACACCAATGAAGCTAACGCTGCTGGTATCGCAAAGAGTAAACTGATGAAAGGATCTACCTCCGAAACACCCATACAGTATCGACGATATGGCCGTGGTAAATCCCTAGTTTGTTGACGTTTATACCTTAAGCTAGCAACACGAGTGTTATCTCTGATTTTAAATGCTAAGAACTAGTGCTAGTATTTACTGCTACAGATATTCTGAATAGACTGTGCTTTCAACACGTAAATATCCGATGAATTGGTTGCTAGTTTTGCAACACGTGACCCTTCGTCTTGTCTGTTTCACAGCTTGACAAGTTTGTTTTTTTTCTTTTCAGGAGTCTACTTTACTTCCATTGACCCAAACAATGACCCAAAGACAATATTGCTTAACAACTTCGATGACAGAGGCCATGTTATAAACAGTAAAAGATTCTGGGACAAACTCGATTGGGTAATCGAAGTCAATATGGACATGAATATAGTAACAAAAGTTCCCATTTCTAATCGCGACGTATACTTGTACGAGGGTGATGTTCACCTTGATAATTATCAGTTCAGGATCTACAAAAACCCAAACACCAAAGATGAGGATTGAGCCACCCCTTTTTTTTTCCTTTGAAGAAACCCTGTGAAACTTGGCCAAGGGTGTAAACTAGTTAAGAGAACTTTTCTTTTACAGAGCAATTTCATGGCAACCACGCACGTGACTTGTGGTGCTATCACTTTCGTTGTATTCATTTAGGGTATTTTAGTCCACATTAAAAATGTCTTAACTGAAGATTTTACGCAATGTTGTACTTGATCGTTTTTAATTGTTTCCTTCGTGAAGCACCTTCTTGAAAAAAAGAAATACCATAAAACATCAGCCACATGATTGTGCCTTTACTTGTGCCCTCTCCACAGCCCCCTCCTAGCAATACAAAGAACACCCGGTCCTTAGGGAAGGAGCGGGTTGT
>JAHPZR010037594.1:0-10000 GCA_019787425.1 Platygyra sinensis
TTAACCTCTAGTCCGTTCATGCAACTAAAAACAACATACAGTCTACTATAATGTCAGCAACCCGGCAGAGTTTAGGTCCACTGATCTGAAATAAAATGGTGCCTTGTACGAGAAGACGATGCGAAAGTGTTCATTTTCAAGAACAACAAACAACTGAAGAATAGAGATGGCCAGGACTTCGGAGAAGTTTCTAACATCTCTATCCCTCGCGTGAACAGACGTTAGTGACCAAAAGTTGAAGGTAATTGTTAAACATCGTTTCTTTAGTCAGTTCACCTTTGGGATTAATGACTTGTTACCACAAGCATGCTCTATGTACCAGCTCTTTGCAATTAATATAATGAATTCAACTAAGCGTCTAAATTTTAATTTAAGTCGAGTGAGCAATTGGGCATAGGCGGCTTTGCATCCAAATTGTAAATGATCTGAATTCTTGCCCTTCTAGGTTAAATGCGCCCCTCGGCTAAACAGTCAGCGTGAACCACTTTTCCGAACTGGTATGGAAAAAGAGCGTTTCACCGGATACGACAGAACTATAGAGCTCACGGCAACAAATTCGCAAGACCTCTCGGCTGATCAGGACTGCAGCGCTGTTTGCCAGGTCATTTCCATAGGAAAAGATGGCCTAGAAAAAAACACGACTTGAAAACGGAAAGGTCCAATGACTGAAGAGGTAAGCCCGCCTGTTCCAGAAAAAAAAAAGACCAAGGCGGAAAAAAAAATTGATAAGGAGGCCAGCTGCCCTGACGTTACAAATTGCAGGAAGTGAACAAGCACGAACTGCCTAGTAAGTTTCATTATGTTTACTGAGAATAGATCACGGATTGGAGGATCGATGGAGGAAATCATCGACGAGAAGTGATATCGCGAATAATCACAGCTTCCCAAGATGCTAAAACTAAAGACCTGTGCAAGTTCGTCTAGGTGCAAATGTGTGCTGGCGCGGTGAGTTTTTTTAAAGATTGTACCCATTCCAGGAAATGGAGTGAAACCAAGTGCATTGTATGCAGAAAAACTTGAACACTTGAACACGCACGCAAACGTGAATTTGCATGCTTGTTGCTCAAGTTGCTTGCTCTTAGCAGAAACTGAAATGAAAACAACGTATACATTTTCCATATTTGTAAAGAGCATTAATTGATCAGTTTAGAACTCGGTGTAAACCTGAATTGTCTTCTCACACAATCACGATAGATTGAAACGATTAAACCCGCCGTCAGAAAATTGTAATCGATGAAAGAAGGGCCTTTTCTCGGGCCAACGTGTTCAGTTATGTGTACCGTGAGATTACACGAGTTTTAATCGTGTACTCTGCCTCTCAACTGAGTCTTTAGTCACTGCTAGTTTCGTTATCAGTCTATCAAGTCCCTTCGGGCAGGCTCAACCCGTCCACATGTACGGTTTGTATAGGGTTACCGGCACTACACTTGTTTATGAGATATAACGTTCGCAGATGCGAGAGCCTCTCCTTTCATTTTCTCACAGGCGGCCCAAGCGCGAGATGAGAGGAAATAATTAAATATAAATGAAACGTACGTGTACGTGACTCTTGCCTTCGAGCGGTGTTGTGTTACAAAGATGCGATTTACAAGGGTTTGTATGGGAACTTTACGGGTTTGCTTTAAATAGCTAAAATGTAAAGTTATGTGAATAAAACTGACTTACCTTACTTTCCTTTCGTATTCTTTGTTGTTTCACGGTGTTTGAGGCCGTTTTGAAGCGTTTTCAGCGAGTTAGCACTGGTGGTGGTGTCCCACCCCTGCCGAGTGTTGTTTTTGTCGAGCGGAGCGGTCGCTAAGCTTCGATTTTCAAATCTGGTATCCTCACCGTTGGCCTCACGCATGATGTAGCAGCGAAAGAGGCAGATTTGAGCTGGTAAACGAGCGTTTTTCAGGCCGTTGCGATGAGATTTGTGAACCAGCGACCGAGGGAATGGGAAGCGAGTTATTCACGCTTCGGCTGATCGTGATTTGAGGCGGTTACGTCCATTCCTTGGGAATATTTTGGCCTTCGCAGCACGACGGTTCGATTTTGAGCCAGCCAGCCTTGTGTTTTTTTCTAGTGGGACACCACCACCAGTGCTAACTCGCTGAAAACGCTTCAAAACGGCCTCAAACACCGTGAAACAACAAAGAATACGAAAGGAAAGTAAGGTAAGTCAGTTTTATTCACATAACTTTACATTTTAGCTATTTAAAGCAAACCCGTAAAGTTCCCATACAAACCCTTGTAAATCGCATCTTTGTAACACAACACCGCTCGAAGGCAAGAGTCACGTACGCGTACGTTTCATTTATATTTAATTATTTCCTCTCATCTCGCGCTTGGGCCGCCTGTGATTTTCTTGCGAATTGATCAGTCTTTATCATGCCCCAATGAATGAGATTTACAAGATGATCTGAGTTTGCAGACCGCAACGATTTTATAAACTGCAGATTCGTGCCAAGCTGTCGATATCAAGATAAGGATATGTCATACTGGGGTTCATGCGACCTTTTTATCATACACGTGGACCTACCCGATAGGACTTGACACAATAAGGAGACGTCTTGTTAATAAGCAGGCAGAAAACAAGCCCGCCAATCTTAACTTATTCTTTCCATTTTAATAATGTATAGAGGACTCGATTGATTATCTATAGGAACTCAGAGTTTGAAATAACTGTATTTTCAGAAATTATCACGTTTAGGATCGCTGTGTATTTCAGCTAAAAGTTGTTATTGTTACTCGCTCGTTAGCGATTAGTGATTTATTTATCGAAATAATGATAAATGAGAAAAAAAAGTTTTGACCAGTTTAATGTTTGTGCGTGAAACGTTTGAACTTGTATCACGGCTCAGTTGTAATCCACTGAGAAGATAAGATACCGATAATAAAATTGCCAAACTTAATGCTTTGTCCTTTCATTTCTTATGATACACAGTAATTTTTTTAGTGCAGAAAACTTCCGTTGTAAATAACTCCCAGCATTTAGCCTTGGTTGTTTAAATATCGAAGGAAAAATCCACCGGGCGACGCAGTACATGTACGTGTTGGTGGAAATTTTCGCGACATTTTTTATCGACGACATTTTGCTTTTGTTAACAAAAGTCGATCGAACTTTACAGTGACATTTTAAATTTATTTGCAAAATGTCTGTGGAAATCTCCATCCACATTTTTTAATAATTTGAAGTGAAACTTTTTATTGATATTTTACATTTGTTTGCAAAATGTCGATTTAAATTTCCATCGACATTTTAATTTGAAGATACCCATGATATTTGCTTTTGCAATCAAAACGTCAGTGAAGCTTTTTATTGATGTTTTACGTCTTTTTGCAAATGTCGATGGAACTTTCCATCGACATCTTTCTATCTAGTGAGAATATCGATGATATTTAGCAAAACGACGGTGGAAAATTTCATCGATATTTTACATCTATTTCTAAAATGTCGATGAAAATTTCCATCGACATTTTGCTTCTATCAGTAAATCAGATTCGAATTTGCAAGATTTTCAGTCAAATATTTCGTGTAATAAATTTCCAAAAAACGATCAGTTTTTACTCAAACGCTTTACTTTGGGTAAAAATATAGTCTTTCAAGGGTTTTTTGACAATACCATGGGAGAGAATGTCAAAATTTGCGTTAGGTTAACATATTGTACTCATATATGTCACAGTGTTGTAAAATTGAACACAACTAGAGCAAAATTCGCAATGCGGAAACACAAAAATAGGAATTTGGTCAAAAATAAACTAAAAACGGCAATATTTGACAGGTTTCCGCTATTTTAGAATATCACCTTTGGTTTTAGAACGTGTTTCTAAGCAGTGTTCTCTTCAGCAGTTGAGACAAAGCTGGGGATTTTCTCTAGCAACCCATATTTATACGAGAAGATCCACAAGAAAAAATTAACGCCGCAATATAGCAATATAAGAAATCATACTAATGGTGGCCTTGCTGTTTGGTGAAAACAATTATTTTTGCACGCAAATATTAGGTATGTTGTGCTAATATATGATATCTGATAAAACTTTCGTAAAACATCTTTTTGCACAACATATTCTTTGACTAGCGAAAACCAAAACAATACATTGTTTGAGATGATATATGAATGGAATTATGCCTGCTGTTTTTAGAAACTCCAGAAACAAAGTCACTCTGCCGACGATCTTGACAAAAACTAAAACAAGGCTGGTTTACCTCTTCTTTCCACAGAAACCTGTGGCAAAAGTTTGAAGCTCTTTTAAAGTGTAGAACGACCTTGGTACAAATTAAACTTTGGATCTTTCAGATTGATAAATTCTGTTATCATACTATCAGTTTGTGCTAAAAAAAGTGTGATGTATACTCGCTCAAATGACTGCACTTCATAAATACTTGTGTTAGGAACTGTTTCAATAGTTACATCAACGATATAGCATATGCTGCGATTAAATCAAAAAAGAAGTCCATCGAATACGTCCTTTTTTGCAAAAAATAGCTTGAAAAATATATTTGTATATTACCTTCCTTTGCCCTCGGTAGTGTTTATAACACAAAGGCTAGGGGGGCTAAGGAAACGACTGAAACAAATAATTCAAATTAAGCATAACATTGTAAAGTAGGATCCCAATTGGCAGGAGTTAAACCAGCTGGCTGTTTCAAAGCGTGGTCGGGGATTTCAACTTGGGGCTACCGTAAACCAAATTCAGGTGGTGGTCAGAGCGGGGCTCGAACACAAGGCTGCTGGATTGAGGCCGACGCGCTGGCCACTCGACCACGCTTTATGCTTCGCCTTTTGCCTTCGTACTCAGACTGCTCCGTTGCTGCTCATGATAAAGCCAGACTACTTCTTCCGACATGGAAGCATGTGGTTAAGCAAGTTAAATGATCTATTCGGTGTTTTTATATTTATCTTTTCAGTGTGGCCCGAACACTTTTCGGACCTGCAAAACTATTTTTAGTTAATCTTTATCTAGAAGCAGAGAGGTGCATAAGCTCGAAACTCTTTATATGAAGGAAACCTCTGTTCATATTATGATTGTCTTAATAAAACAACTCCGTAGTCATATGGTTTGAGATTTTGCAACGGCTCTCTGGGACCTTCTACAAATGGGCGAAAGAATCGACACCACCAGTTAATGGTGAGTTCATGGTGAACGAACCTGTGCAAAGAAAGGGAAATCGGTTAAAATGTAAAAGAAAAGTGGCTGATTCGTCCTCGCGTTCACGTTGAACTTACATTCACGAGTCCCGCGCATTCCGTTCATTGAATTCAACGACAACAAAAGTGTAACATCACCGTCTGACTCACCAAACATTTCTTTGAAATTGACAGGCAATAACCCCGGCCAGTAAAATATGTTTGCTACTTGGGTCACTTAAGATACTGACTGCCAGGGTTGAAAATAACTCTTTTATCGGTACACACAGAGTCAAAAGTCCAATATAAAAGCCAAGAATTTGCAGTAAGAATAGCACTTAAAATATTTTCTTTTTTTCTTTCGGAAGTCAATAAATTAATTGCACGATACGACTGCATTTGGTCAATTGTTATATAAAAAACGAGTGAAAGAGTTACCATTAGGTTTTTTTTTTCATGCAACTTGCATGGAGCTTGTCGCAGGTAAAGTGTAATACAATGTCAGGAGAGTCGCAAAGATAGCTAATGTACGTTTTAAAAATACCTGAACAATTGAAATGGTATTATTTCAAGATATCCAGTGTGAATAGTTAAAGATTTTATTTCCTTTTCAGAGAATGTTAGCCCAGTCACACCGTTTGAGGTTTTTTCGCCAAGCTACTGTATCTGCTGACAAAGTCTGCAAATTTGAGATACTACTTAACCCTTCCTTTTCCAGGTGATACTTTACACTTGAAATAATTTTAATCAATTTGTTTTACCTATATGAAAATTAATTTGCCAAACTATCAAAGATTACCATTCCACACGAAAATATATGCTTAAGTTTAGAGAGAAGCACAGCTGGTTGTTGCTTTTAATCGTGTTTAAATAAAGTTACTTCAAAGTTTGATATTAAAACTTATCTGTCAATTCGGCTCGTATAATTAGTGATACTGTCTTGAGTGAGCTCGAAGAAGATTTGCAAATAAAAATCAGCTTATTTCATACAATGCTTAAGTAAGAACCCTACTATGCCCTCAGGTGTGATCAAGAGTTTTTATATTATCAGATGAGAGTGAAAAAAACAAATTAAAAAAAATATTCAAGAGCACTGAAGGTCAGGAGCTCATAGCATGTAGAATCATATCGTGGCGCGCACCAGTTAGTGACAGATTTTGTCCCTGTTATCAATATTTTCTCTGATATCAAGTGTATGGTTCACCGATTCCATATTTATGGTATGCTTCAGGTCGCAAAGAACATTGATAAAGGTAAACGTAACAGAGGTGGTTTCTTTAAAAACATTTGTTTTGTTTTAAATTGTTGTAATGTGCTAACGGTTTCATATTGTCATACACTTTTTTTACATATTTATAGCTAGACGTTGAAAGTTTTCCTGAAGACTCAGAACTGTTTATATTAACTCTTCAAGGACACCAGAACATTTCCGGTGCGGTTACTTGCTTCTTGGTGGATTTGAATTGGCAACGTATACTAATTTTGTATCACTTTGGTGAAAAATGCGCCATTTAATAAAAAAACAAATTTCTGTTGTTCTCTGTCGTCCCCAGCAAGCTACATGAATAGATTGTATACAGTCAGCTTCGTTGACATAAAGTTACTTAAATTATGGACGCAGCACATTCTCAAATCAACTTTAACATCCACACGTGGAAATCAACCGACATCAATTCATTGTACTGGAAGCCGTTTTCCATCGTGGAGATTGACGAACTTTATTTCTTTCGCGACAAGAGTATCCTGATAACGAGCATTGAGATACTAGATACTTATAAATCGCTACATTAGAGGCATTTCCGCCCTTGGCAACACACAGTTGGCAACGTCAAGAGAGTTAACAAATATTTCTTTTTTCACGCTTTTGACTGCATCCTAATGCATCAATGCAATATCTCAAAATGAGAGTGAGACTAATCCAGTAAAAAGTGTCTTGAAGTAAAAATAGAGTGACTGCATGATAAAACATGTTAGAGAGAGACAGTACACCCATACAACTAAACCAAAACTTGTTTGCTATCCCTTGAATACCTTTTTTGTACAAACAATGTTTTACTTTGAATGCGAAGTTAATCAATATAAATCTTATGAGGCGCTTTATTCTAGAAAGCGTGTTCTTTTTTTATCATGGTTGACTTCAACATTGTAAGTCACCCGTTTGTTTAGCATGATATAGCTAAGAAGCTTTCAAGAATTTTACAAGAGGCTCTTACATTCATGTAGTAAACAGCAATAAGAGCGATTGGCATCGATATTGTAATCGTCTCTGTGATGTCTGGCGCCCTCTCTCCACTTGTTGTTGTTGTAAGTTTGTTGTCGTAGCCTGGTTGCGTTTCGTTCCCCTTTTAAAAATTATTTCATCGAACCTTTTAGTCAGTGGAAAAAAACATGTTACGCGTTCTGTTCTCCACTGTTGTACCCGTTCAGGTTTTGCGCTCGCTTAGAGATGTGTCAAAGGTGTGATCTCAGAAGTCGTACGAAATAATATTGCCCATATTTTCTTGTTCCAACAGTTATTTTTGTACCCAAATATTGGTTACTTTATGCTAATACATGTATTTATACCATACCATTGAAAACTACAGCCAATAAGAATGCAACCTTTCTATTTGTCCACTGTATTTTCTCTTTGCATGGTATAAAATAGTTATGCAACCCTTTCTCGTGGTGCAACCGTGGAGTATCCCAGAAAATACAAGTGACTCGTGGGATATTCCACGGTATACCACTCGAAAACGTTGCATAACTAATATATATCATCTGATAAAACCTTGGTTAAATATCATTCAGGACTACAACTAGAGAGTCACTGTGTCTACATTGTTGACGTAAACTGCGACAAATCTGGTTCATGGCCAATATGGGGAAGTTCTCCACACGGACGAAAATTCTTATCTTTTCTTATTTTGCCAAAAAGACCCTTTGGTAGATTTTTTTTCAGAAATTCACTTTAAAAGCAATTTACACCATACGAAGATCTCTTTCATTGGTGCTTGCCATGTACTTCAATCCCTACACAAATGCCAGCCATGCATTTTGATGTCAATCATCAACATAATTTGGATCGATAGGTAAGCCCCCCCCCCCCCCCCACACCATTTGTACATATCTTTTATGTACAATACACCGTATTCCTTATTCCAAAAATGGTCGCAATTTTAGTATTCTTTTGTTTACTTGCAAATTAGCCCTTGTTGCCTCGTTTAAGGGAAATTTTCTTTTAAATTCCGAGTTTAAGAACAAGGCAACCAGGACAAATTTGCAAGAAAACAAAAGACCTCTAAAATGGTGGCCATTTTGGAATAAGGTGTATAGTTTTACAGTGTGTACCAGTAAAACCTGGCGCACATGCAGCTACTCTTAAATTTGTTTCCTTGGCTTCCGTTGTCCTGGCAGGCATCGTTGCCCAGTAGTCGATATCTGTTTCAGGGTATCAGTAGTTTGCATTGCAGTTTTCCTGAATGGGAATGAGTTAGCTGAAGGTTCAAGCGAGTTCATACCATGAAAAATACATTGTATTTCCATACCAAGACTCCACCTCGATTGACTGCCTTTCCACATATTTCTACCGATCCTTGGTTGGTAGGCTTTGAAATAAAATGATTATACCAGGGCGGTTTTTGGTGTTCGCAAGGTGAATTGGCAAGTGGCCTATAACTCGACCTTTTTTCAACACAGCGATTGTGTTTTGTCCTCGGAATTTTCCGGCTTTGAAGGTAAAATTTCATCGCATGTAGGAGTCCACCAGTCCTTGTAAACATGAAATCCTCTTATCGAAGAAGAAGAAATTTTCAGAATTTGGTTGTCACTCATTGTTTTCGGGACCCTCTCAGTCTTAGTTGACGCCACTACATAAATGGACCCCTTACCGGATATCTTTGGATCAGTATCAGTATCTGGGCAACTGCGCACCTACCCCTCCCCCAACCCAACAGTAACACTAACTTATTAGCTTATTATAACATGTTGGGTTAAAGGAGGGGTAGGTGCGCAGTCGCCCAGATACTGATATTGCTCCATATCTTTTGCGGCTACTCCCCAGAGAACATCTTGAACATGGACGAGACAGGTCAGTTTTTTCGAGCACTTCCAAACAGATTTCCAGCCGTGCGAAGCAGTGTACTGGAGGGCTAAAGTCCAAAGATCCAAAGAAAGACTAATGTGCGCATTTTTTATTAATGCAGTGGGTGGTAGAGAAAAACCGATTGTCATCAGTCATCGGCAAGTAAAAAATCCGCGTTGCCTCAGAACGACCAGGGATATGTCTCAACCTACCATCCTCATACTTCAGTCAACATAAAGCCTTAATGGATTTTAACATCCTAGATGACGTACTATCCAAGCTATCCTGAAATAAGCACGAGAGGAGGGAATGTTATTTTATTTCTGGACAATGCCACTTGCCATCCTCCAGATATGAAAGGGAAATACGATCACATCAAGACTGTGTTTTTTTTTTCCACCAAATATTACATCGAGGCTCCAGCCCTGCATACGACGGTTGCAAATTATGCAACGACTATTTAACAATTATCCTGCGAAATCGCGCGGAATATCGTCTGATACTTAGCCGACGAGGCCGTAGGCCGGAGTCGGCTAAAATCATACGATATTCCGCGAGATTGAGCACGATAATTGTTTTATTATTCAACAAATTGATAACAAAATTGATTTCCAAGCTCGTAACATTTTTAAACCTTTCTGTCGATATTTTTTCACTTCACTTTTTCTTCCCACGTACGAAGCTGCGTATATCGCCAGATATCTGTTACCTACGGAAGACAGATATCGAGAGCATCATGACCATATTTGGATAGTGTTACAATTTGTTGAATAATAACATTTGTTATAAAGCTCTCGTATTTTCGCTTTCCCTTTGATTTAATATGAAG